>CAJNSZ010002641.1:0-14454 GCA_905329745.1 Rotaria sp. Silwood2
AGAGAAAAAGACGTCCCAACTCCTCCTCTTTCGATTGACGAAAACCGCAGATCGCTAGCTATTGCGGTTGTCGAGTTATTGAGCTTACACCCACCCCTATTTAATTCTGGCGCCGACAATAAAAACCTAGGCCTTTTAATTAAATTGATGCCGAAATATTTCATTGTTTTTAATTGTCGTACTCTTAACAACGCCTACTGCATTGAAAGTCTTGAAGTTCGATTCTAAACTCATGTTTTTAAGCATACACATTGTAAGCTTTAATTTACAACATAAACACCTCTTTCTAGATTTTTTTTCTGTCAAAAACATTTGCGAAGCCTTCAAGATTATTTTGTCAGTAGGAGCTTTTCCTACTTTTTTTTCAGATGACGTAGCGCAGTTGAGTCAAAAAAAATGATTATTGTGTTGTATATTTGTTGATGTCATTCTTTATAATCTTTAACATCAAGAGAATGAGCGTGTATGTCTTCCACTATAAACATGCGTTATTATTTTTATCTACCATACGCATCTTTCCGTTACCAACCACAGAAGGTTCTAAATTTCTTTATTCAAAAAAAAAACAATCTATCAGTATTTTGTGTGTTAATTGAGATACTTACAACAGTTGATAAATCTTTTGAAAACAATTCATATTAATAATGAATTAAGCTTATTATTATTTTCATGAGTTGATTAAGATACATAAAAGTGTAACGTTCGGATTCGCTGAGACGCATACGACGCATAATTACAAGGATCTTATTTATCAGATGAATAAATAATGAGAAATAATAATAACGTTAAATTACAAAAAAATAACAGACAAAACTGATAAATATCTGGCGTATAGAAACAATATTAAATGATATTGAATACGCGCAAGCAAAAAGGAAAATTGTCTATTTTAAATGTAGAAAATAAAATATTCTCGCTATGCCCATCGATTATCTACAAAAACGGCTAGTCTAGGAGAATTTGCTTACTTTATGTCATATATATTACTGTAGTAGAATTATAGGATACATGTGAATACTGTATTTTAGCCGCGAAAGAGCTAAGCTAAGAAGTATCTTTATAAAATGGCGAATAAGAGTTTCATGTTACTAAAAAAGAAAAAGCAAGGTTGACATTGTTTATTCAACTTGTAGAAAAATAAAACAATCCAACATTACGTACATATATCATGTCATCATCATTATCAACTGCACAATTACTTTTTTATATTTCTCAACTATTCACAATTTATGTTAGCTTTATTATTTTATTTGCTGGCATTTTTGGACATATTACAATCATTTTCATTTTGACACGTTTTAAAATTTTCCGCGGTAATCCATCTGCTTTTTTTCTTATCACAGAATCAAGTATAGACTTACTTGAATTGACTATTATATTGACATCTCGAATTGCAATAAATGGATTTCTCAATGATCTCACACAGACATCATTAGTTTGGTGTAAATTAAGAGCGTTCTTTATACAATCTTTAACTCTTATTTCACTTAGTATTGTTTGTTGTGCTGCTATTGATCAATATTTATCAACGAGTTATTATGCATTTTTAAGACAAAAAAGTACAATAAGAACAGCTAAAATTTTTACAACTATTACAAGTGCAATATGGATTTTACATGGTTCATTAGCATTCATCTTCTTTGATATTCAATCAACATTAGGGTGTAATATATATACTCATGATTTTGTAAATTATGTTACATATGTCTATTATCTTATACTTACCGGCATTTTACCAATTACTATTTCGTCATTTTTCAGTATATTGGCGTATCAAAATGTTCGTCGTATTATACGACGTGGTATGCCTATACGTCGACGAAAACTTGATCAACAATTGACAGCAATGATTCTTGCTCGAGTTAGTTTTCTAGACGCTATGACATTACCCTATGTTTTACAGCGTATTTACACACTTGCCGTGCCCACAAACGGTAGCAGTTCGATTTCACAAGCCATTATACAAGTCATCGGTACTGTTTTCATTACATTTTTTCATCTTAATTATGCAGTACGTTAAATTTATATATTTTTTTAAAATGCATATCAACTATTTTAGGGTTCTTTCTATTTATTTTTCATATCATCAACTCGATTTCGACGGCAATTTAAATATGCTTTTACAAACAAAATTTGGCAAGTGTATTGTAGAAAAAGAACGAATCGAAATCAAGTTGCACCAGGGACTCAAATTGGTGGCAGTGATTTTGATTTAGAATGAACTCAAAATGCAATTTTTAGATTCGAATTTCTACATGCCCACCGTTTTCTACGCATTTTTCATCGTGCATTTCTCTACTTCTTTTCGTTAAAAAATTTAAAATAAGGTAATGTGATAGAAATAAGAGTTTAAAACAGAATTTAACTTTGAACAACATATGCTAATGTTTATTTTGATTACATTAACACACTCAAGAGAGTTAGATTGCATCTTTGTGTATCTATCTCATAAATTTTATATTTCATTATTTAGATTTATTGTACTTTATTAAAGTTCTATGTTTTGTTTGTGTGAAAAAGCACTCAATTAAAATTGAACTTCTTCTTAATTGGGACTGTTTAGAAAACTGAGATTGTTTGCTTTTTATACAGATACAGTGTAGTTAATTCGATACACTACTTGTCGATGTTGATTTTGAGTTGGTGATCATTTCTGCTTTTTTCCGTAAATGTTTTGATGGATGAAGTCGCAATTAATATAAGCAAAAAAAAAAAACAAGATAAATGAGTGATTTTTTCATTAAAATCGATCTCTTTCTTTTTAAATTTTACTTTTCTCTCAACGAAAACTTTGTAGTCAAACAGAAATCAAAATTTTGGATTATGTGCAAGATATGTTTTTTGTTTTAAGTTGGGCACGACATTTCTCGTGAGGAAGTTAAGACATGATTTTGGATAGAATAATGTAGAATAAGCAACAAACTATACTGAGGTCAAACAAAAAATAGTTACGCAATTTCAACTAATATCATAATGATAAATATTTGATAAGACTTACTTTACTGTGATGTGTATTCAGTAGTACGAGTACCTATTCAGTCGATATTTTGTTGGATTAATTTTTGGTAACAACAATATAGCGAAGTGCGGTTTTCATTGTTCGACAGAGGAAATCAATAAGAATCGAGTCAAATATATAGTAGATTTATTTTGAAGTGAGTTTTTCAAAGGCTTAAAATCAATCTGTTTGAATACAAACTTACTCGAGAGATGTTTTAAAAGAGTTTCCAATTATCAAGTGTGAATTGAAACCCACCGACGAAATATCAGAAAAACTGATTAAACAAACAGAATATCATATAATAGAAAAACGTATTCTATATGATTCGACAAATTTTGATCGTCACTTTTGAACGATGAAGATCGCAAATCTCTATCTAGTCTGTACGAAAAGTTATCAAACAAAATATCCATTGAGTAAGCACGAATAATACCGGACGCATATGATAGTAAACAAAGTCTTATCGAAAGTTAACTATTATGATATTAGTTGAAGTATGATAAAATAGAATAGAAAATGAAATCATTCTTTCCTCTTCTAGACTATAAAGAAAGAAGGTTTCTTAAAGCTTTTTAGAAAGAATTCAAGTTATTCCGTAACTAGTTTTAGTATGACGTAAGTCGTTTATTTTGTAGAGAAGGCGCTGGTGTCAAAGTGTTAGTGTTTACATATCAGGACACTTACACCGACACTCATACACCATCACCCACATTAACACTCACGCCCATACCCCATCTTATTCTTCTTTTGCATGATGTTCGATAATGTCTTTCGATTGACATCATTGACTTATTTAAATGAGGTATTCCATTTGACTGAAAAATTGAAATAGCATTTTAATAAAGATTATTCTTTTCGCATGTGATGTCATGCAATACACTGTCAGCAAATTAATTAATTCCTATTGATGCCAATAGCCATAGAACAATACGGTGAAAATTATTCTCATTTCACATCATTTTACAACATATATAATTATTAAACAGATGGGTTTCACATGAGGCACAAAATAGTACAGAATATTTCTCAAAATTATTTTAATTATTAATACATGTAACAGTGAACAATATGCTATATTGGAATAATGTATTTTGATTAGGTTAAAAAACATGAAGAATATTTTGCTAAAAATTCTTCTTTTTTTTTATCCTCTCTTGAATAATATGCTAATATTCAAATCATATATTTAAATGGACTCAAATAGTAGAAAAAAGTTCTTCTAGAAATTCTTCCTGTTTCATGTGATGTTGGATAATATATTTCCATTGTATAATTGATTTCAACTGAGTTCAAAAGTAGACAAGCATATTTATGAAAACTATTCTTTTGTTATGCAATTTTGTATAATATACTCAAATGGATCTGATTAAATTCAATTGACTTAAATAATAGAAGAAGATTTTTATAACAAAATATTCTTTTTTCATGTAATACTGTATAAGGTATTCATAAAATTAAAGAGCGCCGAATGAGTTAAATAATAGGAGCGAAATTTTCTAAAAATTATTTTTTTTTTGTGCTATGTCGCATGATATGCTCTTATTGAGGTCATGAACTTCCATTCGGTCATATAGTGAAGCATAGACTTCCTGAAATTGATTTCTTATTCATGTGATATTACATAATATGTTTACAAATAAACAATCGATTCCCATTGAATCAAATAGAATGATATTATTTTCTTGAAAATCATTTTTTTTTTCGAGTAATACTGTGCTCATACTGGAATTATGGAGTTGTATTGAGTGAAACTTTAAGAGAGAGATCTGATGAAAATTATTCGTTTGTTATGTCATGCTGAAAAATCTGTCTGCCTTCAAACAATAAATTTCAATTCAATCAAAAATTAGAATAAAATTGTCCTTAAAAATTTTCTTTCTTCATATCATTGTGAATAACTTCAACACATAAAAATAATGGATTTGAAATCAGTCAAATATTAGTAGAGATTCTTACCGCTAACTATCCTTTTCTCGTGTCATTGTGAATCATGTATGACTACATTAAAATGATTGGTACAAAGTGAGTAAAGTAGCCGAAGTGTAGTTTCCTAAAAACTGTTCTTTTTTCTTATGATATTGCATAATATTTTGGTTTTGAAATGATATATTGCACTTTCATTAAATAATCGAGGATAACTGTCGCGAAAATATTCATTGTTTATATAGTGTTGAACGATGCACTCAAATTGGTATGATGGCTTCCTATTCAATCGGATAATCGAGGAGAATATTCGTTAAAATATTCTATTTTTTATGTAATGGTGTGCAATGAACTCACAATGGACCCGTCTGTCATATCAGACGATTTCCTTAACTATTTTAGTGTCAAATGATAGCCCTCAATGAGAAACTACCAAACTGAAAATATGAGCTGCCCGTGGCGCGCCTAGATCGAGATATTCAACTTTTAAGGTATTGAAAATTTAGACATTTAATAACAACAGAATTTTTCGAATTCAGTTTTTTTGCAGCATTAACTATTTTTTTAAATAATCTTGCACAAATTTCGATATTTTCAGAAGGCTCAGTTACGTATGAATGAGAAAAAGAAGCTTTTGATCATCATAGCAAAGCGTTTTTAATCCATTTGTTCTTATTTCAATCGAAAATATTAAGTCTAAAGTAACTTTATTGTGATATACTACAAATGAATATGGATTTTTTCAATCAGATGATAATGACAAAAATGCTTCTTGCGTCAAGCACAAATCAGAAGTGTTCGATTTTCACAATTATTCATTGAACAATAGAGATCGTAGAATTTGAAACAAATATCCTTTGGTTTTTTAAGTTCTTCAATTGTTTCGTGAATTATTCCAGCATTTATAAATCCTGATTTTATTAGATTTTTAAATGATGGAGCAGATAATTGATTGTGAATAACTGATTGCATATTTATAAAATATTGACGATCACTCATATTGATCACTGTTCGATTGATGTGAGTGTAATGTTCAATTTTCTTATGAATGAATTTCCACGAACGAAATAAGGATAAGTCTTGAGGGTGTGGGTGGGTGTGGCTAGGTGTGGCTGTGGGTGGGTATGGGAGTGCCTAGATGTGTGGATCTGAGTGTAAGTTTCATTTGTTCGTATCTTAATTCACACCCACACCCACTCTCGGTTGTTCTATAGAACAACCGAAAACGGCCACATTTTTAAATTAAAATTTGAAGAAGGCACTGGGTTAAACACAGTAGTTATATAGTTCATAAATTGCTTCTCATTTGCAAAAACATGTATTTCTCGAAATATTCAATTATTCTATTTTTTGCATCTATGAAAAAATTCTTTTATTCTTTATTTATTTCAGATAATTTTTCATTATATAAATCAATAAATATACGTATAAAAGCAAAAGCAATGATCAACTGCCTAATACTTTCTTAAAACAAGATAAATTGAGCAATACTAATAAACGCTTGGAACATGTATCATCGATTCATCCTTACAATATTTGATATAATTATTATACTACAAAACCAAATAAATCTAATAACATGATTCAAATCAAGGCAAACAATTAAGAACACTACAATCAGCAAAAAGATCTTGAAATACGTATATGCTATTGTAGTAACTTGGTTCATCTTCTAAGATGACCCTACTATACAACTGGTCTGATCGACAAAAAAACAAACATCGAAGTGAATTGCGAAGTATATTGCTTCGTTCTTCTCTATTGGATTTTTTCTATTTCTTTCCTTTTTCTTTCTTTTTTCCTTAGCATACACTGCAATATCACTATCTCAACGAATAACATCTTTCTATTACATTCCAACAATAAGAAAGAAAAGAATAGGAAGAAGAGAAAGACAAAGTGGAAAAAAGCGGGTCCGTCATAACATGTTGTAACTCTCGTCTCTACACATCTGTATTGGATGACGCAGATTAAATAGTGGTGTCAGTATTTTGAGTATAAGTGCACGTTGTCTCTTGACATGAGGCTAATGTTTTTTACATAAAAGAAGAGTTGTCAAGAAGGTCCTATCAAGTTTTGAGAATGGATCACAAGCTCACGTCTCTCTATCTATTCCACTAATCTGATCGTCAAAAAATTACCATCGAGGTGAATTGTAAAGTATGCTGCTTTATCTTTCTTTATTGGATCTTGTTTTTCTTTTCCCCTCCTCTTTCTTTCTGTTCTTTTTTTTCTCATACTCTGTTGTATCATCAACTTAACGCATAGTATTTTTCGCCCACATAACAGTGTATGAAGAGAAAAATATGAAGAAGAAAAAATAACACAGAAAGAAAGAAAAGTAGATTACATGACGATTGAGACTAGATTCCACGAAAAGGCATGAATAAAATACCTTAAATTTTATTCTAATAACTGGTAGAGAAATGATGTAAATGATGCCCTTTTTTGCTTTTGCTTGTCAAATGTACTGGAGAATAAGACACGCGAATTGAGGAAATAAAAACAAAAATTCTTAGAAATAGTAAACAGATGGACTTCACCAAATGTGTATTCTCATATAAAGAACGTGGTAGATTTATTTTTATAACCAAGCAAGAAATAGACAGAGACAAGAAGAAATCAGCAAAACAATAAAAATGAAAGATTGATCTATAGGCCTCTAGTGACGAAAGAGAAAGAAATCTATTGAACACAAGAGAAAAATCATTTCTCATATATTTTTCTGTTGCGTTTCGCCTCAGACAATGAAGACTAACCTGCGCTATTGACCATCGAGCATTCTACAACAGTCTGCTGCTGATGTTCTTGACATAGCTTTTTAACCCGTTTTTAACACCGAAGAAACATTTTTGATAATTCAGTCAAGAGAAGCAAAATTATTGAATTGCATTTCAAATAATTTATTCTCTTGGCTCACCCAAATAAAATACTTGTCTTCTTAGCAAATCTTAAAAATCATTTTTTCCCCACGAGAAGAGATTGAAGAGGGTTGCTTCCTGACAAAGTTTCTCACGAAGAGTGGGTATCAACAGAGTAATGTGTACCAATTATGCTTTGTTTTCTGGGTTTTTCCTGCGATACACTATGTAATAAATTTATTTCAGCTTTTAGCGCACTGCACGGAAAAACAACGTGCGCAGTGCACACTTTGCTGCAAAATCCTATTAGAAACTCTGAACAGGACTAAACAGAACTTGCAATGCAGAAAACAGAGTTCTCAATCTAAAATGTAAAGATGGAAGGCGTGGAAGAAATTCCAAGAATCCTATACGTACCTATACCAGCGTTCTAATAAGATTTTGCAGCAAAATGCGTACTGCGCACTTTGTTTTTCCATACAGTGTGCTAAAAGCTAAAAAAAAGTTTATTACATAGTGTACCGCAGCCAAAAATTCAGAAAACAAAATTCAATTGGTACACTTTGCTCTGTTGGTGCAGATTCTTCGTTAAAAACCTTGTCAGGAAGCGTTCTTCTTCAATCTCTTCTCATGGGGAGAAAACGAAAAATGTCGGAAATTTTTTTAAAAAGTTTTCTAGAAAGAAAAGCATTTTATTTGGGTGAGCCAAGAGAATAAATTATTTGAAATTCAATGCAATAATTTTGCCGCTCTTGATTGAATTATCAAAAATGCTTCTTCGGTGTTAAAAACGGGTTAAAAAGCTATATCAAGAACATTAGCAGCAGACTGTTGAAGACTGTTCGGTGGTCAATAGCGCAAGTTGGTCTTCATTGTGTGAGGCGAAACACAACAGAAAAATATATGAGAAATGATTTTTCTCTTGTGTTCGATAGATTTCTTTCACTTTTCTTTTCTTTCTCTTTCGTCGCTAGAGGCCTTCTATCACTATTATTACTTTTGAAGTTGTAATGCTACTAGTTACAGAGCTTCAAACATGTGTGACCTCACCATTGATATAAATTTCTTGATCGAAGTTGAAGACATTTTAATCAACAACAATGTTTGGAAAATGGTTTTCGCGTTAAAATGTGTTTTTTTGAGAGATTTCGTTAAGAAGTTTTAAAAATACGTAGTGTTATTCGCCATTTTCAGTTCAAGCTCAGTATAGACATTTTTATTATTTTGAACTTTGAGGAGAAGTCTATTTTGAGTATGTGCTGATTCGCGAATTTTGTTTTGATTTTTATAAATGCAAAGCTTTGAAATGAGAAATTCATCACAAACTATTAGCATAAAGCTAAACACTTCGGAGGACAGCATAAATGCGATGCTTTTCTTAGGAGAATATGCTTACGATTATCACAAAAATTTCTCACACTAGGGACACCATTTACTAGATTACAAAGTGCGACGCAAGTTGAATTGAGTTCTACGCTTGTCTTCTTCACATTAAGAGTCAACACTACAAATTTGAATAACATGAGTATCTTTAGGTATGTTATTACCCTTTCTTTTTCTTTTTATTTTCTTTGCTTATTCTATTTTGATTTTTCTTATCTTATATTTGTATGTTTGATATCTTTCTATATGTTTGAATGTGCATTTGATACGGCAAATGATGTTGTAACTAAGTGCGTCTGACTTCTTCAACAAGACCACAAACATATAATTTTTTCCTTATTTATCCCTCGTATCTCCAACACTGAACATGGCGACCACCGATCCTAATCAAATGATGAAGCAATGGCAATTCACCAAATCCGGAAGTCCACGAGATGTGTTAACAATTGTAGAGGTACCAATCCCCATCACGTGCGCAGATGATGAAGTGCTGGTACAGATCAGCTATGTGTCATTGAATTCGGCGATAGCGTATCGGCTCATGGCACATTACGGTGTCTTTGATCCTATGAGCGCACTCTTGGGGAGGCCTTGTGTGCCCGAACTGGACTTCAGTGGAATCGTCTGTGATTTACGAGGCGCAAATGTAACAGAGTTTAACACAGGTAATATTAATCAATTACGTCTTACTTTGTTATTGTTTCATTATTTCATGTAAGGTGATCGAGTGTTTGGAATCGGTCCTGAGGGATTGCGGGATATTCGGCAAGGGGTGCTGCGTGAGTATATCCTTGTCAAGCACGATCATGTAGTAAAAGTACCCAGTAATATTTCACTCAAGGATGCCGCATGCTTCCCGGTCACAGGTATTAATTATCATTACGCCTTTCGCATAATATATTTTCTTATGCTTCTCGAATTTTTAGGCTACACAGCGTATTGTTTTTTAGTAGAAAAGGCCAAGTTGAAGAAGGGAGACAAGGTGTTCATCAATGGCGGATCGGGAGCTGTTGGTGTAATGGCAATTCAGTTAGCACGCACAATTGTCGGATCCACAGGTCTAGTAGTGGCAACATGCTCTCCAGCAAAGAGCAATATTATTCGAAATCTGGGCGCAGACGAGGTTTTTTTTTCTTTTGAATTTTATTTCTAAAAGTAAATACATTTATCCCTTTCTAAGATCATAGATTACACGTCACACTTTCTGCCAGATTTTCTCCGAGAGCATTATAGTTCACGTCCATTTGATGTAATTCTGGATACTGCCGGCAATGATCACGCACTCTATTCCAACTCGCCTGCTTACCTTACCCCCTCAGGTTTGTTCTGTACCATTGGCTTGGTCGAAATTGGTAAGACATCATTAACTATATATATCGTACTCTAGTTATTGATTGATGGATCCATTTTTATTTCTCTTGTAGGCTCCACAGTATGGTCAGCCACCAAGAGACTCTTACAATTGTTGAGCGCGATGGCTTTGCCTGTTTACCTTGGAGGTGTACCTCGCAGACACATATTCGAGCCCCTCAAAATAGTCCATTCGCGAATGGTTGCTATGGCGCAGTTAGTTGAAGAAGAAGCTTTTAAAGCTGTAATTGACTCTACGTACAAATTTACGGATGTACTCGATGCCTATGATAGGATGATGTCTCGTAAAGTAACGGGAAAAGTGGTTATTGAGGTCAATGACTTTGAGTGAGTAATATTCTTTTACTAAATAAAATGTAATCCTTATTTTTCATATTAGTACAAAGTTTTGTTTAATTACACTGGATGGGCCAAAAGTAACCTAACACAGAATTTTTTTTCGAGTTTTTCTTTTGTATATCGTCGGTCAGATTTCATATTTTTACCACATATACTAGGTAATACTAGCCAACGGTATAGCATACGATCAGTATTTGAGTGTAGTAATTTGTTCAAGAGCATACAAATATATCTTGCTGCTCATATGTAGCTATAAGAGAAATTTGATGTTTTTTTCAGTTCCAATTAATTTTTCATAGTTTTGTCTTCTTATCCCGATCTGTGAAACTAATTAAAACGGAATAGAGCTGGAAAAACAACAAATTTCTCTTATGGTTACATATGAGCAGTAAGATATATTCGTATACTTTTGAACAAATTATTACACCCAAATACTGATTGTATGCTATATCTTTGACTAGTATTACCTAGTATATATGGTATAAATGTGGCATCTAACTGACGATATACAAAGAAAAAATAAAAAAATTCTGTGTTAGGTTACTTTTGGCCTAAATTTAATTCTGTCAAATTCTTGCGCATAATGCATCTCTGAAAAAAATAGTTGAATTTGATGTTAATGTCAATAAATGTCGCTCCTTGACATCAACCTATCAGTGTATTGTCACTCTTGTTTCCTTTGATCCTTTGTTTATGTTCTTCCTCTCTCGGTCTTCTTCATCATCATCTTTGTCAACTCCACTTGTTTGTTTTTCCTACTTCTCTCTTTGTTATTAATCTTTATCATTCTTTTTTATCTTCTTATAAAAATAAAACCGTTCATATGGCATTTCATCTTGTTTATATAGTAAAACCTTTTCATGTGCAGACTCGCTTCATTCGGCAGGCATCGTTATTTTACATCATTTTATATATAAATGATATATGTGGAATATAGTCTCTAGTATGAATATGATAGAGAGTCTCGCAATGGGTGAAGAAGTTGAGCACAAAAAATTGTCTGCTTTTTTGTCTGAATTTTTTTCTTACCTTTTTCGTTTTGTTCTTTTGGATCCTTCACTATTTCCAACATAATTTATTACCTTATCATACAAGTAACGTTCGTCTGGAGACTAGCTCAGCTCTTTCGCGTAGAAAGGCTTTTTCTACACTATTAACACATTATTTATTTTACACAACTTCAAAAAATGAAATGAATCCATTCTTTCTGTGTTTTTTCTATCAAGTTCATCTAAACGTTTGAGTTCAGCATTCTGAATAGAAGAAGATTGAGCACGTACAGCTTCCGACTCGGTACTATAACTACATTAATAATATTAACTAATTATAGATTGTGATTCTCCACCGAGAATTTCCTTTAGTGAAGTTTCTTCTAAAACTTTGGTGAGATTAGTAAATCTTACTGTTCGTTACCATTGCTACATTATTAACACAAACGGTTCACGAATTCTAGTTTTTAACTCAAAAAATCTCTGATCAAGTTTTTCCGGAAAAAAAATACTGATAGTACTAGCAAAAAAAATGTAAAAGTTGACTTTGAATTTGAATTCTCCATTTTCGATTGCCTTTGGTCAAGTTTTTTATACAATTATCTCTTTTGTTCTCGCATCTATCTCCCACCAATCAGTGAAATATGGACACACAAGCAAGCAATGAAAGAAGCAGACAATTTATGTGTGTTGAACTCTTCCCTACAAGAAAGAGAATAATCTTTTCTTCCAAAGATAAGAAAAAATAAGTTAGTATGTATTTTTATTAATATGAATAAGTTGAATGAAAAATTCCACTATCTAATCTATCTTGCCAAATGTGTTGATGTATAAAAAAAGCATTGTTTTTCATCAAAGTGAACAATTAAGTTGATTGATTAAGTGATGATATGTGAATGCAGAATCTTTATGGTTTATATCAAAAACACGTCAATTTGTCATATGAGATATGGTCAAATTTTGTTATAAGACAAAACTTCAATAGAACGAAAGAAATGTTTTACTGATTTTTGAAATCGTTTGAAAAGAATAGAATCAATATTCAGAAAGACATATTTGAGATGGTCTAATATAATAGACGATAACTCTATATCTATGTATTGACATTTAATAAGACAATTAATTGATAAATGATGAAGTTATGAAAGGCAATATAATAAATTATTAAATAAATCAAATCAAAAACGGCTATTAATGACAGAATTTTCAATAGAACTATATTCACATATATTAAAATCAATAGGCAATGGTTTGATATATTCTTTGATTCGATATGTCTTTTTGCAATATTTTGATTTAGGTAAACGAAGTATATAAAACAAAAATAAAGATTACTTGCATTTTGTACACAATCAACAAGAGTAAGAAATGATAGATGTAATTTAAGTAAATGAATTGTATGATTAATAATGTTATTAAGTTATTAATCTTTCAAATTGAAGAAATTTTCAAATTATACGTGATGGTGAAAAAAACAATATCCACAGTAAATGCATTTGATAAACAAAGTATATAAATTGGATATTTATTTGAGAAAATAATCTTTTTATAATAACGTTGAAAATTTGTTTTTTGACATCGTTGAAAATATTTATTGGAAAAGAAAAACTTGAACGAATTAGTCATTTTTTAAAGCGTTTATTAAGATTGTAGAACGCGTCATAAACATAATAAATATCAAGATATTGAAATATTTCATAAATTCTTTCATTTACTAATCGTCAAAAAAATATCATCCTATAGGCGTACTAAGGGAGATTATCATACTTCTCTGCTTGTAAAAAATTCAAAAGTAGAAGAATAACGCGATGTATTACGAAGTGCGACAAAGTGATGAAAAATATCAAAAAAAAACCTATAAAAAATAAAATCTTTTTTTTATGATGAAAATATTTATTGTACAAAATACAATAAAAGACAACCATCTGAATGCTTAGACCTATGGTAAGTATGGAGAAAAAGTGATTTTTGATCGTGTCGAAGGCCATACATCCTGTAATCCAACTATAGGAAATCGTACATAGGAAACATTTTTAATTAGATTCACGAACGTTTGAGATGAAAATAGAACCTTTGAGATAGGAATCACAAATTAAAATACAGATAAATTGTTCTTTAGTTACGAACTACAGAAAAACTTTTCTATTCAATTTACGAAGGTTTGGGATGAAAATAGAACCTTTGACATAGAAACAAAATTAAATTCAGATAGATCTTCTTTCATTACGAACTATAAGAAAATTTTTCTATTAGATTCACGAACGTTTGAGATGAGATAGAACCTTTGACATAGAAACAACAAATTAAAATTCTCACAGATCTTGTCTCATTACGAACTATAGAAAAACTTTTCAATCAGATTCACGAACGTTAGACATGAAAATAGAACCTTTGACATTCAAACCAAAAATTAAAAATAAAATAAATCTTCTTTCATTACGAACTATAAGAAAACTTTTCAATTATATTTACGAACGTTCGAGATGAGAATAGAACCTTTGACATAGAAACAACAAATTAAAATACAGATATATCATTCTTTCATTACGAACTATAGAAAAGCTTTTTCATGTGATTCTTGAACGTT
>CAJNSZ010002642.1:0-14453 GCA_905329745.1 Rotaria sp. Silwood2
ACAGTTCGTTCATTCATTGAAATATTTTCAGGTCCCATAGAAGACACCTTGGGCTATCCAACGATATCATTTTTTTCCATATACTAATGGATAAAAAATGAGTTATGAGATGGGAAAATTTGTTCTATACATTTTTGCTGGAGTGATCCGAATTACCCCAAGTAGATTGGCTTACTGATCCGAATTACCCCAAATGGGGTAATTCGGATCAGCACTTGTAGTCTTTTGCCATTTTAACTATAACTTTTTTCCAGTACAAGGTTTTTAAAAAATTCTTTCAGCATTAGAAAGAAAACAGTTTGTTCTAGTAGCACTCCAAAAATCACCTTGTTACGACGTACAATGATTGAGAGCGAATAAAAACAAAATCGATTTTCTAATTTTTGATCCGAATTACCCCTAACGAGTGTACATTACGGAACAATCGTTTGTATTTATGCATGGTGTTCCAATCAGAAATTCAAGAGTCATGCAACAATTCGATAATTATAGAACTCTCTTGAAATGCGTAACTGTCTGTTATTTGTATTTCATTGAAACTTAACACATTAGGTCCATCTTCATTCCCAAAATCAAGTATATCGATGATTCATCGTCAAAGACACAACATTCGTGTATCTCAAACGAGGTATTTCTCAATCCATGAAGAGAAATTATGATCAGCTTAGGAAATATTCATTAGCTACCGAAAACTTCATCTATTGTTTAATCAGATAATTGTACTTTACGGTTAAAACAAAAGAAACAGGTAACGCTGGTGGAACGGAAGAACAGTCTCTCGAAAATGATATTTACTGGTGTAAACTCTTTGAAACAGAAGTAATTGAACTTATATCTCGCAGAAAGAAACTGGGAAATGAAGTATCAAATATCAATGAGAAATTTTTTGTCGATCATTTGCTTTTATTTCGTTTAATTTCTCCTCAAAAATGAAGACTGCAGAAGAAAAGCATTTGCGGTCAAAGTTTCATCTTATCAAAATATCAGAGTAAAATTGTTTTGGCGTGAAAAATTCGACGATCGGATGAGATGTCAATAATCAAGTTATTTAGAAAAGTGTGATTTTATCTAAGTATTTAATTTATGAAAACCTGTTCTTGTTTATGCGATATGAAAATCAATTTTAGATCATTTTTCTAGTCAATCATTAGTAGAGAATAAATATGAACTTTGATATCCATTGGAGAAGTCTTGTAATCTCAATAGTTCAATTAGCGAGACTTTTTCTTAAAATGGAATCAAAATAATTATTCAATATCATTTTGTAGAAATAGTTTCTATTGAAATTGGCAATAAAATTTCAGAAAGTAAAATATGTTTTTATTTTCGATGAAAATCTGATTAAGTGTGTCAAAATGATAAGTTCCAAATAATATTTTGTTCAATCTTATTGAAGATTGTGTGTTTCTCGAAGTAACTATAATCTATGAATGAATTAATTTAGATTGATTAATGAAAAGAAAAAAGTAGGATTGAATGACGAAAAATGTTTTATGATCTACTTGAGAATTTCTTTTCTTCTACGATTGTAGTTAAAATGTACTCACAGTTTTGTTGTTGTTCTCGAATGTAAATCAGTTGATTCCAATCAATTTGATCATTATCAACAATAACGCTTTTAGTTTTATCTTTTTCAGTAAATTGTTGTAGTTTTTGTTGTAGCTCATTAATCTTTTGTCTAAGTCGATCAATATCATTTTCAACAAAATTTTCTTCTCGACAACAACAAATTTCTTCTGTAATCAGTTGAAGTTGTTTTGTTATTGTTATTCTTTGTTTATCGATTAATTCGATAAGTTCATGATGAGCTTTTTCGGCTGCTTTTTTCACTTTATTGATTGTTGTTTTTTTCCATTGTTCAATTTGATCAAAGAGATCGCGTGATAAATAATTTGATTTTTCTACTTTTTGTATTTGATCAAGAAGTTCATCATGTGATCTAACTATTTCATTGTCAAATTTTATTGATAATTGTTGTTCATGTTCTTTGAAATCCTTTGAGCAAAAATATTTTTTGCATCCAATGCAAAAGCATTTTGCTGAAGGTTTATTACAGATTGAACATAATTGTGATTTCTTTACTGTTGCCATGTACCTTAGAAGAAAATCACTTAAATTAAATAATCTATTATGAAAATAATATCTCAAATAATCTTGATCTAAAATGAATTCAGATGAATATTTCTATAGAAATAATTTTAAAAGATTGACTCAATACTGATTTAAGTATCACAAATAGGATTCCATCTTCGTAGTGAAAATACTCATCAAGCGACTACGACTATGTACGTCTCTATATTTTGTTATTTAATTTAATATCTAAATAAAATGGATGTAATATAACAATACTGAATAGAATATAAAGGCTTATAACTATTTTACATAAACCATTAGAGTACTTTTTGAGTATTGACTGGAGGAGTGCCGACTTCACTAGGACTATATGTAATCAAAACAAGATTATATAATCTTTCATTATAGTAGAAAGACCTTTTAAAAAAAATGCAATTGCATGTTGTGATAGTTCTTGAAATTTTGTATCATTTCATATATTTATATATTGTCTTGCGTTGATTTGTTAAAGAATAATTCAAGCATCACGAAGATCCTGCTGTTTGACAAATCGTTAATAATTCAATAATTTTATTCCAAAAAGTCAGGATGATAAAAAATATGAGGCATTATGAACATATAGAAATACTTGTCCAAAAATTGATGTCTTCATTGATAATAAACGTTGAATAAAAATGATTGTAATGGAAGAAAATCCAACTTTTTAAGGTTCGTCAAACAGCCGAAACTACATTATACTCAAAGTATTCTTCAGCATTCAAATACAGGACAAGACAATGGAGAACTTCAAGAACAATCAAAATCTGTATTTACTTTTATAAAAATTGATTCACTGGGTAATTGTAACTTGAAGAAAGCAGAAAAAAATAGCGGGTTCCGGCACTTCTCAACAGTGACAAAATCAAGTCTATATGAATCTACTATTAAAGATGCTTTGATTGCATTCAATTTATTTTCTAGTACATAAATCCACACTAACGTATAAAATGTAGATAATCAAGGAAAATTTCAAGCATTTTCAGAATATTTAATTATTCTATTTTAAGTATGATTTTAAAGGCGACCATATATTTGAAATAGATACTGCAACTATTTTTGTTCTGAGCATATACATATATCGATGATTCTTTTCTTCGTTTACTGTATTTTTTCTTATTTGAACATGTATTTACATGAAAAGCGATGAGAAATTCATGTGACTTCATTTGGGAACTTTGTGTCGAATCTACGATAATCTAAGAGTGTAGATGTGAGATGTGATTATTAATCTGAGGAGGGGCGCTGGTTGTGAGTAATATGAACATTAATACTCACATTTATTCTTAATGCAAAGAGTAGTTCCAGACTTACATCGGCTTTCTTACTGTTTTGAATTTGAGGATAGTTTGACTAGCCGTTTAGTTTAAGATATATAGATTGAAAAACAAAAGTTTATTGTTTCGTGTCTAAATATTCGAAAGTTTTGTTTACTATTTCACAATATTTTGATCATAGCGATGAAACACTCAATGTAGAGTACTGAGACTGGTATCGATTTTTTCAATTTAAAAGTCGATGTTGTCATCTTCAATCAAATCAAAGAAGATGAAAAAGTTTTGTTAGAAATATGTGATGGATTCAATCTATTTTATAATACAGAAAATGATTTTTACTTTCCAAATATTTTTTCATCTATATTATTGAAACAGAAGAAATCTCAGAGAGACCATGAAAACTAAAATTGTTTAATAAAAATGATAACTGCAGATGGGTTTCACTTTCATATTCAAAGATAAAATTAGGTGTTTTCAGTTATTGTAGAAATATCGTCGATTAATCTTGTTTTTCGTGAGAAAATTTTTTCATAAAAAAAAATGATTTTGATTTTAGAAACGCATAATTTAGCTGATTCAGGTCGAGCCAATTGATCAACTTTTGATAAGGTTATGAAATTCTATGAAGATGAACTATGAGAAGATTATTAATTGGATTTAATTTATCAACTACTTTAAGATAAGTGACAGAAGGAATATATTTGAGAATACTGATTGAAGGTGTACAAAAACTCATCATTCATCACGTTTCTTCTTTTCTTTGAAGATAATGGGGTCTGAGATCTTTGGAAATTCCTCATCAAATTGTTCGATGTTTAGTAAGTTTTTTATGGATTAGTAAAATGCAGTGTTTGATTCAGAATCACAAAAAAAAGTATTCTCACACATATTTGATTTCATTTTGTACAAATGAATCAATGTTCATTTATCTTTATTCAACCGATTCGCAGATTTGTCCTAATTCATTTTAGCAATTATTATAATTTTGTTTGATTTCTTCGTCAAGAATATTCTTTCTAATGGATGACATGCTTCTTTAAGAGATAATAAAGATTTTTTATCTAATGGCTAATCGATTTGAATATATACTTTAATTCACTATGAATATTAGTCTACAGACTCGACTATATTTAATCAAGTGTCAACTAACTTTTTTTAAGACATAATATTGATGAAAAAATATCAGAATCAATAATTTCTTTTTCTGTAATTGTGTTCGGCAAATATTATCATTTAATCTCGAGTTTTTCTCTATTCTTGTAAGGATAAAAGATTGTGTTGTTTGAATTGATTCAGTGATTAATAGCAACTCTCTGTTAAATACCTCATATTTGCTCAACACAATCATTTCAACTTAACTTTAAGTGAATTAAATGGTAAGTAGCAAAACTTAAACTTAAAATAAATTATTAAAGTGATTTCTTAACATTTAATATTAAGAAATCATCAATTGAAGACTGCTGGTATTCTATTACTAATATTAAGGATTACGAGCGTATCTTAACTTAATTTAAACCTAAGATAAATATTTCATCTCTAGAAAAGAAGATGATTAATGTTAATAATTTCACTTATTTATACACACAAATGTCTTACTCGTCATTCGCTTATTTATTTGTTTTGATGCTTTGTAGAAAAGGTCTGTCGTGGGAAGCAACGAGCTGTATAAAATCAAATGACACTCACTCTTGTTTTCTAGTCAAATGAAAAAGAAAGCAAAGAAAAAAGCTTGTTTGTGTCGAATAATGTATATGCAACTCAACATTTTCGTACCATTGTTTTTTTGTTTTTTTTTATGCTTGATTGGGTAGAGCACATGGAGTTATGTAGATAAAGCGACTCTTCGATTTTATAAGTAGTTTTTCTAAAAACAATTTTCAAAAAAATCTCGAGAATCAGATTGTATGAAAAAAAGAAACTAACTTTTCATATTACCGTGAATATAATAATCTTTTTCTTTGGACCAACTTTATGAATGTTTTTTCGCGTTTGGAACACATAATTGACAAGGCAAAAACCGAGTAATTTATTTGGACTGTTAAAATATTATGTAATTATGAAAAATTTTGAATCCTAGTGACTCCTAAGAAATGTTTTCATTAGAGCACTCAGGGGAATTAACTTTTTTTATTTTAAAAGCTTTTCCAATATAATTCTAAATAATCTGTTTCTCTAAAAACTTGTTAAACATAGATATCATTATAAAATACTTTTTATTGTGTAGCCCAGTCTTTACTTTACCTTTAGCTCGTTTTCATTCATTTCATCTGCGATTCTCCTCAGACGAAATTTCAATGAAAAATATTTCGTAATGAAATCTATGTTTTTCGATTCAGTTTCTAGCATTTATTGTTTTGTCGATGATATGGAAAAAATTGTTTTTCTTAACAAGGAATCAAAGCGAAATAAAAAAAGCCTGCTTAACATTTTTCAAAGAACTAAAATGTTTCGAATTACATGAGAAAAGTAGAGAAAGTTTTTAGATTGAAAGAGTTGATGCCTTGAGGAACCATGATGACAACATTTCTTAAGAATTTCTAGGATTCCAAACAACTTATAATTGCATCATATTTCAACTACCTCAATAAATGATTTTTTTTTCTGGTCAACTATGTGTCGCGAAATATTAAAAAAAAATCTACAGTTACAGAGAAGGAAAAGGAATTATTATATTCACGATTGCATGAAAAATCAACATATATTTTCGATATAACTCAATACTGTTTATTTAATCGTGTATTAGAAAGGCGAAAAAAAATAATGCGAAAGTTTTGAGTTTCTCGCATCTTACAACAAATGCTGGAAGACTTGTCTCTCCAAAGTAGAATTTTTTGACGATTCACTCACTGGAATTGAAAGCACTATTTGAAAGTGGTAGTGCAATGAAACGACCCGGCGGTGCGATAGGACTCATCAGATAGTTTCAAGGGTTTGGATAAAGACGAGAATTTTCTCTAATCTGAAGTATTTTGTTTGGTAGTCATTGATCAAAAGAACGATTATCGAGAAAATTTTCGATCTTAATCGACATGTACTTTCTTCAACATTCGTATTGATAACACGACAAGTTTGCATATTAAAGAATGAACTTGCTGTAATACCGAAATATTCCCTAAAGTCTTGTTCATCAAATAGGTCAATGATATTTTCCTTATTAATCGTTAACCATCGTTGGAGTTTTTGAGAAATGAAGAACTTGTAAACATTGAACTTCGTTTTTCCTCTTATATAGATGAAGTTTCAACATATATCGACTAAATATTCCGTCTATTCGAAATGAACATTTTTTTCAAAATATTTGTGATCAACTGTCAAATACAAGAATAACTTTGATTACCGCCAATCATTCATCTATACATCATATTCCACTTTCTTTGTTTGACTTCTTACAAACTCTCTTCGAATATGCATTCAAAAATGCCGATTTTATTTAGATTCTAATAGATGTGGGTTATGCAGTTCAGCAAGGTCATATGGGATAGAAATGTGAAACATTTCTAACAGTCAACTTCTACTCACCATGCAACAAGTATTACGTAAACTTGAACTAAAAATTATCTTTATCTCTCTCTCTGTTCTTGCCTCGCTACATCGACTGGATTCACAATTGTAACGTGAAAGAAAGATATTCCAGTACTTTCTCCTCGTCTCGCTTTCCACTTTTATCATCATGAAATGACAAATGCTGTGAGAGTTGAAAATTTTGATGTTCGTCACAATCATCTTACGCAATGTGCTTGAAGTTTAATTTAGTAGAAATTCTCATTATTATGAAATTATTTATTCATTTTGCAGTTCATGATAATCATTGTGATTTGGTGTCAACTAAATAATCTGCAATATTTCACCGTGCAATGATGAATCATTTCTCTGATATTCATTTGGATTTCTTTGCGTCATCAGATTTAACCAAACACAGAGAATCTCATCTTGATTGTGAAAAAAATCAATCGAACAACCTTTTTCCTCTTCAATGAATTTGTATTTAACTTTCATAGTTCATAAGAAAGGAATGCGGAAGCCACCATTTTCATTTCATCTGACCCTTATTGATCATCATCTTCTAGAGAAAACTTACAGATGGAATAGTGATCGAGAAAAATGTTGCTTTTATTCAAATATTTGACATTGACCTTAGTAATTCAATCAGATCTTCAAAGTTTTATCGCAATTCGTAGCGGTGAACGAATCATGTTGATCGACTGCTTCATTGCAACGAATGATCGGCATGAATTATTCAATACTCTTTCAATATCATCGATCAAATAAGATACGAGTCCTTTTCTAAATCTCGATGAAGCCTTCTCGAGATGCTGGGTAAACAAATTAAAGATATCTGACTAACAATCAAATAAAACAAGTCGTTCATCAAGTCACAATGTGATCCGGAATTCGATTTAGTGGTCAAGTAGCGTTCTCGTTTTCTTGATAAACGTTCGAAATGATATTTCTGCATCAGAGACTTTCATATTCACAACAACAATCTCGAGAATATGATCTCTTCTGTTCTTCATAACAATAAACATTTGTACAGGGTACATTTCACTTATGTCGATAATTTGAAGACTTTGACATGAAGAATTTCAATGTTTTCAAATGATAGAAAATAATAGAAAGCTTTGAAATATTCAAAACCCTGCAAAATCATCGTTCACTGCACACCAAATACTTCAACTAAATAGTTGATGGTTCAAAATTGAAATCATCGATTCTCTAATGATGAAAACAAAATGTTGTACTTTGATGACAATCCAGAACATTAAGATAATGTCAAAATATTCAAAATAGGATTCTTTGATAGAACATGACAGAAAATAATTTTTTTTCATGTGATTTATGACCATATGCTAGACGATACAAGATAATCCTATTCGAAACGACTTTATTGTTCGATTACTTCTTCAAGACTATGATGAGAACATTAAAACAAGCTTAATTTGTAATAATCATCAATTTCGATCGATGCTGAATTTTTGTACTCGATGGTTTCCATTCTCACTCACATAGAGATTACCCTCCCGATCAAACAACAAACCGATCGGGTTACCCAGTTGATTTGATTGACTTCCTTTACCATTTCCACCAACAATGATACTTTCTTGTGGATCTCCTTGAGACCACCGCATTATTCGATGATTGCAATTGTCAGCTATATAGATAGTACCTGATTGATCTACGGCGACTCCATAAGGATTTGATAATTGTGTAAGACTGTTTTCTGCACCTTGACCAGCAGCTACAACAATGCCTTGTTTGGCACCTTTCATCCACTTCATCACACGATGATTATTGAGATCTGATACATACACTGAATGATCTCGGTCGACAAATACGTATGTCGGATTAGATAACTGATCGAGACGATTTCCTGGTCCATTTCCACCTGCAACCACTTTTCCTTCACTTTCTCCTGTTTGATATTGTCTAACTTCATGTTTATCGGGATCAACAACATATAGAAACCCATCATTTTCCATTGCTAAACCCCAACAACCAATATTTGAGATGATCGTTTCTCCATTTGTACCATTTTGACGAGGCCATCGAACTATTCTCTTATTGTTAGAATCACAAATGATGAGACTATCTCGTTCTTTATCAATAATCACATCTCTGGGATAGTTCAATTGATCAGGACGGTTTCCACCTCCATTTCCACCTGCCACAACTCGACCAGCCACTGCACCACATTTCCATTCCAGAATTCGATGATTTACACAATCAGCAGTGTAGACAGTTTGATCCTCATCAATACACAAACCCCATGGATAGTTGAGTTGATTCATTTTACTACCATATCCATTTCCTCCAGCAACAGTGACCCCATTCTGTATCCACTTTGCATTAGCATTCAGATTTGCATTGCGTAGAAATGGTACTGAAACGAAACATAACTTCGCTCGTTCATATTGAATCACTGTACGTTAATAAAAATCAATATTCGAAGTAGAGAACTTTGCTTGAGAAAGTGAGAGAAAGAACCGTTTTCCTCAATTTTCACGTGAAACAATACCTTGATAAGTAATCTCATATTATTTTAATATTTCATATGGAGAAAAGTTTGAGAGTTTCTATTGAATTAATAACTAACATTCGAATGTTCGAGTTTAAACGCAAAATATTTTTTCATCTCATCATCATAAAAAGACTTTTCGTCTTTCAGAAAAGTTTCAATAACAAAATATCATTAATGATCATCACAATGAGAGAATCAAACTTGACAATGTCGGGTTTTTCAAATAAGCAGACGATTGAAATGATTATTGAGTTCCGATCGAAATTGATCCAATTCAACTTTCCTCTTCAACTATTTTTCAAAGACAATCAATAGAATCTTGTCAACATTCTCGTGGAAATGAAATTCCTATTGAGAACTATTGGTATGATTTCAATAGTAAAATACAACATTTGTTTTTGAAGAATAACAATTGACACTTTAATAAACACTTGAGAAAGTTTCATGCAATCTGATTTTCATAAAATCAATCAGATCAACATTCGGAATGTGAGTAAATATTTATCAAGAACTAACTTATCTATTTTTTATCATTCCAAATCTCATAGATGCGAGAAAAGTTTGAAAATATTTGAAAAGAATATTTATTTTTAAAAAAATCAGAATCAGCGACTCATGCAATAAGAAAAAAGCTTACGACAAAGTCTTAAAACAATTCATTTTTTTTTTAGTTTTCACTGTATGTCAATCAGGAGAGCAGAGAATCGAATTTCGGTTTTCTGACAATGATCTTTAAAAGAAAGAAGACGCCAGCAATTTCTGTTTGACTATTGTAAATCTTGGCTCAACAAGTGTCGATCAGTTTATCGTTCCAGCCCGAAACATCGTTTGATATCATGATCAAGATCAATTCTCGATAAAAGTTAAATTCGTGCTACTTGTACTTCATTCCAAACTTAACACATTGTGTCTGTGTTCACTCTCAAAATTGAGTGTGCTGATGATTCATCGTCAAAGACACAACATTTGCATACTTTACATCAGATGTTCTCTGATCAACAAAGAGAAATTTTCTTCGATCAAAAATATTCATTGTCTACAAAAGAATTCATCAACTATTTAATTCCATAGCTGTATTTTACGGTAATATCAAAACAACTTTTCAGTAATTCAGAATTCTGAAACATGATCAATGGATGCAATAAATGAACAGGCGGGATGGAAGAACAATCTCTCGGAAGATATATTTACTTGTCTAAAGCCTTTAACATACAGGTCATTGAACTAATCTCTGGCAGAAATATACTGAGAAATGAATTTTCACCCATCAATGATAGATTCATCGATTGTTGTTTTTATTTCGTTGTATTTCTTCTCATTCATTTTAAAAAAACATATCCATCGTGTTCCTCTTAATTCCTATTAAATACTCGTTTCTGATATTATCTCAAAATGTTCATCATATGAATATTCAAACTGCAGATAATCTCATTGTGCTGAAGTCATATTAAAGTAGAGAAACTAATGTTGTCAAAGATTTATCTGAAGGTTTTCAAGAGTCTTACAGTTGTCTTGCTGCATTTTATCTCAAAGTTGAACCGATTTTTCAAACTATTTTGTTTATTGCATGAAACTCATAAGATATTGAATATCATGGGATAATATTTTTTCGTGCCTTTCAAAGAGAAAATTGATGAAATTAATTTGTTTTGCGATACAGATTAAAAAGAATTCTGATGTTTTGCTATTATCTCTTGAAGTGATTATCTTTAGTTAATCTCACATCCGAATCGAACTCAACGATAAAAAAGTTGTGCAAAATCTTTTATGATAAACCTAATCTTTGACATGATGGTTATTTTTATTTGATTAAAAATCAAGTCCTTTCTTTTCAGTCATATCAATGGAATGTCATTTTAATAAAAGGCATTGTGAAAATTCGAATATTTTAATGTCGTAAATTACTGTTCTTCTATTTTTGAGGAACAAGAAGATTCTATTAAAACACCTTTGATAATTTTTATAAATCGACATTTCTTCTATTATTTTATAATAATTTCTCTGTTAATAATGAAAGTTGCAGAAGAAAAAGTTTTTGCGCTCAAAATTTCAGAGTAAAATTGTTTAGCGTGAGAAATTCTTCTATCGGATGTGATGATAATAGTTGAATTATATAGAAAATTGATATTTTTCCTGTATAATAAATGATTCAATAGTATCGTTTTATTCATGTTTTTGATGACACTTAATATGAATTGTAAAGAATCTCTAAACTTTTTCAAAGAACAGACTTTTGTATTCATCGTCGATGGAATTTACTTTTTTTAACATAATTTTTTTTTAATACACTTGTTTTTCTATACCATAGAAAATAATTCCAATGTTGATGTAATGAGATTCACAGTGTATTTATTTTTTAACGTTTTTCAAGAACTACACTGTACAATACTCAATCGAGATATTTAAATTTTATCTTCATTTTTTTAAAGATTTTTTTCTGAATTCTAAATTAAAACTTAACTATCGTCAATCTTTCATAAACATCATGGAAAAGATTTATCTGTTTTTGTATTCATTCTTCTAGAAATATTGGATTGTGAATAGATTTTTTTTCTTCAATATATCTCTATGATTAAAATGTTTTCAAACGAAGGAAAATCATTCTAATCTATGAAAATTCTCGAGAATAATTCGTTTTTTAAAATTGATTAGACTTTCGAAAATAATTTCTATTTGTTAAATTCAACGAAGAAATTAGTTTATTCAGGTTTTAGTTGAAATATTCATAAATTGAAGTTTAATGATTTTAAATGAATAAAAGTTAATGTTCTTCCGATTGTCCAAAGTGAGATTTTTACGATCGAAAATAATTAGAATAAGTGAAATTCTTGAACAAATAGAATATCTTGAAAATCTCTTGATTCTCATTGAAGTTTTATTAATTAAATGACTCGAATTTCTGAAATGTCAAAAGTCCCAAAATGAATGAAAAACTGTTCTTCTCTAGACGATATGAAGATCAATTTTCTAGTCAATCTTTAGTAGAGAATAAATAGGAACGTTTGCTTAACATGGAATCAAAATGATTATTCTATGTCGTTTCATAGAAAATGATTTCTATTAAAATTGACAATAAAGTTTCACAAAGTTAAATATATTTTTATTGTCGATGAAAATCTGATTAATTGTGTCAAAATGATAAGTTTAGAGTAATATTTTGTTCAATTTTCTCGAAGTAACTCTAATCTATGAATGAATCAATTTAGATTGATTAATGAAAAGAAAAAAGTGAAATTTAATGACGAAAAATACTTGATTGATTTATTCAAGAACTTCTTTTCTGCTATATCTTTAGTTCAATATACTCACAGTTTTGTTCTTGTTCTTGAATGTAGATAAGACGATTCCAATCAATTTGATCATTATCAATAATGATTATTTTATTTGTATCTTTTCGAATAAATTGTTGAAGTTTTTGCTGTATTTCATTGATTTTCTGTCTAAGTCGATCAATATCATATTCAACAAAATTTTCTTCTTCTCGAAGACAACGAATTTCTTTTGTTATTGGTTCAACTTGTTTTATTATTATTATTCTTTCTTTCTCGATTAATTCGATAAGTTCATTTTGAGCTTTTTCTGCTGCTTTTTTTACTTTATTGATTGTTGTAGTTTTCCATTGTTCAATTTGATCAAAAAGATCCAATGATAAATAATTTGATTTTTCTAATTTTTGTATTTGATCAAGAAGTTCATCATGAGATCTAACTATTTCATTGTCAAATTTTATTGATAATTGTTGTTCATGTTCTTTGAAATCCTTTCGACAAAAGTGTCTTTTACATCCGGTACAAAAGAATTTAGCTGAAGGTTTATTACAGATTGAACATAATTGTGATTCATCTCCTGTTGCCATCTCTTTTAGAAGAAAATTGCTTGAATTATACGATTTACTATGTGAATATCTCAATCTAAAATGATTTCATATGATTATATATAGAAAAATAGTTAGATGATTTACTCAATATTCTTTCTTTATGATTTGAGTCAAATTTTATTCAATTGTCTTAAGTATGACTTAGTCTATATGTAATAAAAGCTTAGGAACAACAATATATCAAGTTTGAATGGATTCCTATGTTTATTACTTAGTAATTATGAAAATCCTGATCGAATTCAATAATCTTGAATAGTAAATAGAGTCTTTTTGAGAACGAATAGATTCTTTTGAAATGAATCGACTTATGTCGATAGAAGTTAGAGTTCGATGAAAATATATCCGAGCTCATCATTCAAATTTTTCTATGAAGGATAATGATATTTTTAATAACTGACAACTCATTTTCGTTTAGTGAAAAATGTATATCGGGTGTTCCAAAAGTTTTGCAACATTTTGTATTTTGCATTTATCTCGACTTGAGAATACGATAAAATCTTGATTTTTTTCTTAAAAGATGCACCATGAAAAGCTCTACAAAAACTGTATAAAGAAATCTCTATTTACTGGTCCTGATGGTTTTCGAGATGATTTAAAGTGAAGATATGCGTGACGTTGTTACCGGATGTTATAAGTTTTTTTATTTCGTCTATATCTCGACTTGAGAAAATGATACAATCTTGATTATTTTTTTAAAAGATGCGCCGTGAAAAGTTCTACACAATCTGTATGAACAAATCCCTATTGCAAAACGAAAAAGGTCTTTCAAACATTTTCCCAATGCTCAATACGGTGGGACATAGCGCCACCATGTAGTTTGTTCGTATTAAGCATCGGAAAACTATCAGAACCAGTTAATAGAGATTTCTTTATACAGATTTTGTAGAGCTTTTCACGGCGCATCTTTTAAGAAAAACATCAAGATTTTATCATTTTCTCAAGTCGAGATAAATGCAAAATACAAAATGTTGCAAAACTTTTGGAACACCCGATATAACCGATATTTTGAAAAATTCATAAAAGTATCAGTCGTACGAGACAAAAATCGAAAATCATTGAAAATGTATGATGTAAGGATTTTTTCAGTGGCACATGTTTTTTTTTTTTTGTTCCTTTCGATATCAAAAAGACTTTTGATAACTTTCTCATATGTTTTTATTAAGGATAATGATAT
>CAJNSZ010002644.1:0-14441 GCA_905329745.1 Rotaria sp. Silwood2
TATGTGAATGGTATCGTTATGTAGACGATACATCTGTACTTATTAATCCAGGTGCAAATGTGGATAACATATTATCCATACTAAATAATTTTCATCCATTCATCAAATTTACCCATAAATTAGAAAATAATGATAAATTGGAAATCCTCGATGCACAACTTTTTCGATCACCTGAACAACAATGCTTCGAGACGACAATTTATCGAAAGCCAAAATTCACTGGACTATTAACAAATTGGTATTCTCATGTTCCCACTCAATATATGAAAGCCAGTATTGTTAGTATGGTTAATCGTGCACTCATTATATGTTCAACATATACACTATTAGGAGTTGAATTTAATTAAATAAGAAGAATTCGCTTAAAAAATGATTATCCACTATCTTTTATGGACAATCTTATTGGCATTGAATTAAGTCAATATCGTCGAAAGATGAATGGGGACTCAAAATTAACCGTAATTGGATGTGATAAGAAGAAAATGTATGTCGAATTACCATAGTTATTAGATCTTCAACTTTAGAATTGAAGAAGAAAATCATGCATCTGTCTAATAGACTACGGCCTGATCTCGACATTCAATTCTTCGCCAAACCATCACCATCGACATAAGCATTCTTCCAAAGGAAAGATCCAATTGTTAAACATATGAAGTCGGATGTAGTATATTATATTAAATGTAATGACTGTGAACATTCGTATATTGCCAAGACAGAACGTCAATGTATACGAAGCTTTTATTAACATGGTGCATCCAAAACAACCTATCAATAACAGCAGTGTTAACCATGTAAGTGATGATCCTAATAATAACAAGAACATTCCAGAATTAAGAAGATCATCACGGATAAAAAATAAAATAGCAACAGTAACAACAACCACAGACGACGATAACAACGAGAATCAGGTTGGCAAATCATCAATTACTCAGCATGAAAAAGAAACAGGTCATCGTATGGACTGGAGTAATTTTTAGGTAATATGGCAAGACAATCATCATTATCGTTTGTTAATTAACGAGTCATTATTGATCAAGACTTATGAACCAGAACTCAATAAAACAACACATTCGGTACCATTACTTGTTTTTCCTGATGGTCTGGCAAGGATTCTGTTACCTAGTCCTGCTCATTAATGAAGCTTAAAGTCGTTTATTATTGTATTTTCATTATTTTCCTTGTGTGTCGCTTTTTCTTCTCTCTTTCTTTCTGCTGTCTTCCTTTCGTTTTCGTTCTTTCTTTGGTAAATGTACCATTTCCTAAGATCTTAATAAATGTTGACAATGATGACATCGATCATCGAAACGTCAAATACAAGTTTCTTTTGCTATGAAAAAATTTCAATAATGCTATACAAAGTCGCTGTTATCTTTTCATTTATTATGAAGCTATTGCCCTTAAAAATTACAAATGTTTGTCTCTACTATCGGCTGTGGAGTTTTCATTAGCAGACTCAGTTTTCGTTAGCCTTAAGCTCACGAACCCCTCACATATGTGAGTGATTAGTGGTTGGTCATGATACGAAAGAATTTTTGAACAATACTTTGCTGTGAGAAAGGAAGAGTAGAAAAGGTACCGTGATGCACGTAAGTCAAGAAGTTCAAATACAAGCAAAGATTTAAATACAGTGTACAATTATTATAAGTTTGCTCAATTGAAGACGAGCAATCATGATGATAGTCAAGGTGTACGTATTTAATAGGTAGTGTAGGAAGATTATGTTGATGAAGTGATATCTGATGATCAATGTTAACAGAATTCAATGGTGAATTTAGAGAGAGGGAGCACTAGGAGCGATCAGCTCATTCTTCCAAAATATTTTTGGATTTCTCTTAGTAGAAAACTTTCAAAAATGAGTGGATACGATTTCTGATAGACTACAAATTGTGACCATGATCATCTCTTCTTCCCAAAATCCTAGATCCGTCACTGAAACACATGAATCTTATATCGTGAACATTGAAATTAAAGAAATATTAAACAGTAATTCCTAAGATGTAAAACATGGTTTTATTACCAGAATATCTTAGCATCTATTCTAATGCGTTCTATTATTTAACTGAAGATTGAAAGGTGTCAGATACGAATCAATGTTTATTATGGACCTATCGTTCACAAATAGTACAATGAAATATTATATAGAAAATGATTGTGACAACTTTGATAATGAAGTAGCTATTGTTATGAAGAAAACAACAAAAAATATTAGAGGAACCCAGTGAGAAAATTATGAAACAAGAAAACAACACATGAACTGTAAAAATATGTTTTTTAGAATCATAGATACTATATGTTGCAAATCATTCAACGAAGAACAATCAATAAAAATTTCACATGTTGCATAAAGAAAGATTAACTAACAGTCGAATTATACATGAAACGCCGAGATTTTCGTTCAGTTTGTTGTCCTTCTAGCCATTTTTCATAGATTAATGCACGTCGTTCAAGATCGGAATCAAATGGCGGTAAACCTTTATACTTAACAAATACAAGTTCATACGGATCATGTGTAATACCATCAATAGAGCGATCAAAAAATATCGGACTAACTCGATTATTACAAGCCCAGTTTTTCTTTTTACGAAAATCCCAACCTTGATATTTTGTTTGTAATGATGCTATTTGATAATTAGCATGAAGAATAAGTTGACTTGCACCTATTTCACCATTAAAAACGGCATCACCATAATCTTTTTTACAATTTAATACTCCACTCTTTTTATCAGTTAAAATAGATAAACCGATTTGATCAGTGGCCAACAAATAGCTTTGCACATGTGGTTTATGTTCACAATTGATTGTTGGACCGACAAGTTTTATTTCATCATTTAAACGTTTAGTAAATATTGTAAACCACCATATGCGTTCATCATCAAAATAAGTCGCGAAAAATGGTCCACGTATTGATGCATTCATAAAAATAAAGTATTTATATAAAGTTATATCAACAACTTTACTTGATAAAAACCATCCAACTGTACCAAAATCAAAACATTCATTTTCATGTTGAATATAATGTGCATTGGATGGAAGCATAGGTAAGCCCGATTCATTCACTAGTTTGTTATTGACTTTTTGTAAAATAAAATAATAATCAGCTGGTTGTGATGGATGAACACCATAACGAATAAAAAATTGAAGGTTACCAACTGCCTGGACATCTGTATCAGCCCAAACATAAATAACTAAAACTCGTCCAGTATCAATTGATTTTAGTGAACGAGATGATTGTTTTATTTGCATTGCATTATTGATTGATGATGATGATGATGATGATTTTAAAAAGTATGAATACATAATAAGTAAATATGGAAGTATTAATAAAACAAAATAAGTCGATCGATAACGTCGCGACAAGTCCATTTCTGAAAAGAATTATAGAATGGAAGAAAAAAAATTCTCAAAGAAATCAATTTAAAAATTCGATATGTGATAAAATATAAAAGGAATTAGGTGAGTTATGATGATTCGAAAATCATATTTTATGACACATTGGTATTCTTCCTTAGTTGTTTTTTTTTCCTTTAACATGTTCATTTTTCCTCAATATATTATTGAATCCATTTATATGGTACGCGACTGAAATCATTTCGATGTATGCTATGATTCTACTTGATAATGGTTGTATAGTAAACATTGTTAGTTTTTATAAGATGCCAGAAAAGCGAAGATTTAAGTATTGTTTTTAAATTTTTTTCGCACATAGTTTGATAGGGAGCACGACAGTGGTTATAAAAATTAGTTTTAAAAAGTTTGCAAAACATGGTTTTGGAAAAAAATTCAAAATGGTGGTGTACCTCATTTTTTATATCGGTAAATTTTGAAAATGATGCCATATTTTTATTTTTTAATTATTTTTACTGGTACAAACTAGGTATGTGACAGCTCCACCTTAGCTTCTACTCAAGTAAAATAATACAGAAAACAATCAGATTATAATCGATTAATTTTTGATTAAAAATTGATTAAAACCATACATCTTTTAATCGATTAAAATCACGCGCAATCGATTATAATCAATAAAACATCGATCTGCCGCTGCTAACCAATTAAAATTGATTAAGGTTGATTTTTAGTGTATTCTAAATCGATTAAGAATTCATTAATCATCGATTAGAAACTGATTAAAATTCACTTGAAATCAATGAAAACCCACTACATCTGCTATATTTATGCATAATACCTTATATATATCTATTCCTAATCGCTTATAACTGTTTATTTCTAATCCCCTATACTTATTCATAACCCCTATACATATTGCCACACCCCTATAACTATTTATTTCTGATTCTCTTATATCGACTCGATGGTCTTTTCTAATTCTTTCTGAATCCCAAATTGAAAAAAAGACGCAACCTTTTCCGCGAATCGGTGGGTATAGGGGGTCTAGTAAAAGTAAGTCGAGAAACCCAAATAGTCACAATCATCAATTTATATTATGCCAACAACATTAGCTTAATCGGAAGCCCAAATCTGGCAAGTATACACAATCGTGCAACACCGGCCAAAAGGTCTGCAAAATGAAAAAATTCAGCAGATACTCATCCTAGCCATCACACTTATGCTACATCCTCAACACCTTTTTCTATAGACTGCTAATTACGGGATGTAGAGGATTTTTACAATTATATATTATTAAATATACATATGCCCCTCTTTTTGTAGGGGTGGGTCTACCGATATATCATATACCTTTTTTAAATAGGGTGGATCTTGGTGGGTCTAGTGGGTCTAACGATATATCATATACCTTTTTTTAAATAGGGTGGGTCCTGGTAGGTCTAGTGGGTCTAAGGATGTATCATATACCCTTTTTAAAATAGGATGAGTCTATGTGGGTCTAAGGATATATCATATAGCTTTTTCTAAATAGGGTGGGTCTTGGTCCAAGACCCACCCTATTTAAAAAAAAGGTATATGATATATTGTTAGACCAGATAGACCCAACCATTTCAGATAAAAAGGGATTGTTTTTGTTTTTGTTTGAATTCAGAAAGAGTTCAAATAGACCATTGTATGCTTATATCTATTTATAAATAAGCTCCTTTACTTACTCTGAAAAAACAATGTGTCATACGGAACGCAGAGAGGATTTCGTGCAGGCTACGGAACTCATAAAAGATTTTCGAGATTTCCTACGAAACTATCAAAAGTTTTTGAATTTATTGCAATCTACGAAATCTTTTTTCCAGTGTAGACCTAACCCGCCATATTTATGTCCAATGTTTTTATTCTATTTCTTTTCTTGCAACCTCTGTATCTAACCTCAGAATAGATGTCTAATCCCCTATACATACATGTCTATGAGGCTTTGTCTATGTGAGCCCCATATATCTACATTTATACGTGCTTATTGAAACATATGCTCCTATATTTACTACTAACCAGTATGTTTGTCTCTGCTATCTATGTTAAAGTGGAAATGAACAACTATCGGATTCTTCTCAACTAAGATGAATGCGAGCATGAGAAAGAACAAAAATAAATATATTAAGAATATAAACCCATATGGAGCATTTAGTATTTGATACAAATGGAGGTCAGCAATTTGCAACATCAATACATTCAACTAAAAGGCATTGAAAAGCTGTAAAACAAATCCCAGATATATATTAATTCTTGAAAAAGAAACATGGAAACTGTTGATCGAGTAATTAGTATGTTTCTTTTCCTTAAATTTTAAAGGTTTCAAAGGTTCAGCGAGGAATTTTTGATTGTCGTATAAATGAAGCGTTCTCTATTCGGTGCACAAGGAGCTTCGCAAAGGAAAGTATGTAGTTTAGAAAGAGTAGAGTGATATTCAAATATGATTGCAAATTGAACCATAACTAGGCCAACTAAGAAACTACTTCAGATCCATCCACTTTCTGATTGCTGAATATCTATGTCTATTATTAGATGAGACATTAAAAAGAATAATTTAGTACAATACCTTTAAGAGGTTTACAACGAGATGTCTGTAGCCGCGAAAACGTAGTGGTTTTTATACAAATCTATAGATTTACGAAACTTAAGCGAGATTTCGTACATTTTTACGATGCTTATTAATGAATAGTAAAGTTCCACGAAACCATAAAGTATTTATTCACCATCTTTTTTTTCCGTGCAACGAATGTACTTATCCAGTGAGTACGGCTTGTCATCATGAGTATTCGGATTACTGGCTCGAGCACTAGAGAACTTCTGTATGTATCTGTACTTTTCGATGATTCTGATGAGTACTGATATGTATTTTCCTTTGTAAATTTACTGTCTAGCAAAAGCAGGAGTATTGTCAATGTCACACTGATGCTAGTTTCTTTGCAGAATATTTAGCAAAAAACTTACGCATTACAATGTAAAAAAATAGATTACAATTATAACGTAAAAAACAGTGATGTGTTCAAATCCAGCGTAGAGAAAATACGGTTTAGTGACTTACGTTTTTTCCTTTATTCTTGATTAATGAACTATTCATACTAACTTAATTAATGGTGAGATTAAGAAAAGAAAAAGTACCTTTTGTTCAATTAGTTTTTCCTGTATGGTGAGATTGAATATTTTTTCAAAGGTATAAATGAAAACTCGTTCTAATTTCATCTTCTAAACTTAGCTAAAAATTCCTGTCACATTAGATTACAATTTTGAGTTTGAATGTGAAAAGCAATGAAACCTAAGTTGACTAATAAGTTTTGTTACTAATCGATTGCGATTTTTAATTATGAAGACTCGTGCGTTTTATTATAGAAAAATAATTAAACTTTTTGCTTATTTTTTCGCAAAATATTACATGAAAGATGACTATTAGTCTCAAAATGCTTTTTTTCTGTAATAATCACCACTGCGTTTGTTCTTCATCACATTTCTCCAATCCACTCAATAGTTTATTATTCATTTCTCTTCACATGGATTGAGCTACTTTCATAACATGCTGTAATTTACCTATTCATATAGACATCAATAAAAAGCAATATGTTAGAAAATAAAAATACCTAATAGATTGTAATAGATTATAGTCAGTAGTAGTTGATTTCAGATGATACTTAGTCTAATGATTATAATCGATCGTAGTAGATAATAAACACTATCACTTGATTTTAGCTGATTTTTACAATAACGAGTATAATTGATTCTAAACCAAATCGATTATGGTAGATTATAATCAGTATCAGTTGATTTTAGCTCATTCTTAGGTGCAAGATTGTAATCGATTAGAAAACCTGATCGGTTTTATTAGGTTGTGATCGGTATCCTTGATTTTTAAGGAGAAAAAAATCAAAACTCACTGATGAAAATAGATTACTCCGAAAAATGGATTTCAGCTGATTACGAAAACATCGTAGAAAACCGTTTCTGCTCGTTAATAATTGATTTTATCCTATTTCAATAAAAGAAACCATATGATAATCGAAAAAAAAACAATTCATTCTGAATCGAATTTGAGAAAAAATCGATTATAATCTTCAATTTAATCAAACACAAAAATCATGATTTCCTGATTTTCATCAATTAATTACGTCCCAAATCGAAGAAAATGATGAATTTGCTGATTTTTAGCCTTAGCTTTTTTACATGAGCCGGAGCTAGAGTGAATGTCCATAAGCCTTCAGCAACTATTCAATGGAGGTATCCATAAATTATCAAGAATTATTGAGATAGGATACTTCTAACTTTTCAAGGGTTGCCTAGGAGTAGTTCTGGTCATTTTTCAAGAGCTATCTAGCAGTAGTTCTCATAACTGTTCATGGACTTTCAGGCTTACCTCACAAAACTATGGTAGAGACGTTACTGGTACGTCATCAAATAACTGACGTTTCATCTGGTACCGAATACTGGGTGATGGAGTGCCGTAAGATTCGTGTGCTGGAATTTTGCTTGAAGAAGTAAGGCTGCTTCATCATTCATCATTCAATCTATTTTAGTCATTTAATCAAGTGGTTCTGCTTTACGATTAGTATTATGTATTATACCGAAGGGATTGCGTGTAACAAATATGAGTTAATTTTGAGTTTCTGTTCACTCAAGTATTAATTCAGCATGCAGTCGTACGGGTTGTGTAACAGGGGATCCGGTTAAGTCTGTGTTCGCCGGAGACAGCACTATCTGTTATACTTATGATGACACAAAAAAGCTGTGCTTTAACCTGATTGAAGAAGAGCTACTTATTTCAGCAGATAAGACTCGAGGAACGTGTTTGTCAGATATTATAAGGATACAATATGCAGCTGTTCGACTTGAATTATAGAAGATCCTTGATAATCTCATGTTTGTCCGAGCAACACCAGATTTTGTCGTTGGAGTAGCGAGGTTTAGCCGTGCTGGAAGCTGATTGAGCGTGCACTGTTTCCATCTGAAAATTGGATCGAAGCAATCCGTTTCTCCACTATGGTTGGGACACAACATATTATAGGACGGATCACATGAGCCAGAACTCCGACTAAACCAGGATTACTCTAAGAACACCATGTTTAGCTTTTACAAAAGCCAAGTAACGACTTGATAAAATCTGATTAGTTGCTAGAAAAAGATAACAACTAATCCTACTTTAGTATGGCTTTTGCCCGCTATTATAACGACAGAATATAGTATTGCTTGGGTCAATGCTGGGTTACCCCGAGGTTTCTTTCAACTGAGTTGATTAATACTATATTTTGTCCTTGCAATAGTGGAGAAAAGTACCACTGAAATCTGACAGGCTATGAGCTTTTCCTATCAACCAATGAGATTTTAATCGACTGTTTCTCCAACATTGTGTGGGAAAAATATACTGTTGTTGAAGTTACACTAGAAACTGTCTTACCTAGCCATGGACTAGATCCAACACAACTTTCGTTTTTCTGTACAATAGCGAAGTACTTTGCTCGCATATGATTGGTTGATACACGAAGCACCTGAACGATCAAACTTTCCTAGGGATTTTTTTTAGTTATTGTAAGAAAAAAACAGTTTTGTTCTAGACAATTACGAGTTACCAGCGGTCCTCTTTGATATGACCCAAATAACAGTACGGTGAGTCCGCATTCGTGTAAACGAAAACTCAACACAGAGTGATATATGTCAACGCAACAACTTCCATCGAATCGTACCTGCTAAGAGAAACGATGCAATTATTCCCCTTATTGCGTCCAATAAACAAGAACAGTACACATGTTTCCTTCTTGAAAAATTCTGGCACTTAACTTCGAAGAAGCAATTGTACTTTCAGATTGGTGGACAACAGCAATTTTTAATTAAACTTAAAAGAAAAATTGTTACCATCCAAAAACAGTTCTTCTTTGGTGTATCCATGAAATCCTCAAATCTCTATTCCTGCGTTCCACGTTAATTTGTCACTGGATGCTCACATGTAACCTGATTACGATGATTTGTACCCATCACCATGAGAACCCTCCATGAATAGTTCTAAAAGACTCATGGGCACCTTCTCTGGGTAGCCCTTCACGAATTACGGGTACTTCTCAAGGATTACCCTCGAAAACTTATGGGCATCCTCGCCAACTCTTGGAAGTTGAGCTGGTGAACAGCTCTAACACATCTATTTAACTCTCGCGAGCTGTCGAGGTAGAACTGTCATGCATATAATCCAAACCAATTTTCTCGTGTTTCTCATGTAAAACTGACTATAAAGAGTTGTATTTAAATGCAACTCTTTATAGTCAGTTTTACATGAAAGACGTGAAAAAAATTGGTTTTGACCAGTGAAATAATAAAAAAAAAATATTGCGTCATTTTCAAATTTTACCAATTTTTAAAAAACGAGGTACTTTGATATTTGGGATTTTTTTCCAAAAACATATGTTTTGAAAATTTCAAAACTACCTTATTACAATCAGTGTTGTGCCCTCTATCGAACTACGTGTAAAAAAAAACAAAAAACATTTTCACTGAAATTTTGAATTTGTAGCGTCTCAGAAAGAATAACTGCTGATCTCGATCGTTCCATATATTATCCATACTGACTACGTCATACATAGATGCAATCTTGAGAGAACTGGCGTTGATACCGGTCCGCTGCAGTCCATATTGTACGTAACGTTCAGAATGATTCGTATATGTTGTCCAACCTGACATCATGAAAAAAATGCCGTTCAGCTATTAAGGTTTTTTTAATGGAAACATTTTTTGACACTCGAGGACGTTGCTAGGCTTTAATGGGAAGAACAGATGACAAAGTATTGCTTCTATTGTTGCCAACGTTTTCGTTTTTATATGTTTCGGTGTGCAGTCAGTATTGAAGCATAATTGCATTAAGTCAACAAATGTCTTATAGAAAAGTAGGCTATCATTTTCTCTTCCAAGGAGACGAACGATTCAATAGTTTCTTTTCTCTTCTCTACCATTTCGTTCTACTTGTACATATTCACATTGTTTCTTGATCATGCTATCGGCTATAATGAATGGTACAGTAAAAAAAATGAAATGTCATTCACTAGCGTAAAACTTTTGGAAAAAAGTTCTCCATGATTTTTCAGAGACGAAGACAGTAAAAAAAAATTATTCGAACCGTAACGTTCTGATAAAGCAATGCAAACTGTCAACAAGATGCCTCTATCTTTAAAGCACGTTACCGGCAAAATTTGAATTGCGAGCAAGAAAATGTCAAACGAAGATAGTATGAGTGTTGTTTCTTCTCTCATGCCCACATCCATACTATATGCTATGAATAGGTGTCTTTGAGTTGGTAATAAATTAGAACAATAAGCTAATGAACACTAGTTACAAGCCAAGAGAGAAATATGAAGCAATTCGTTCATCTCCTTAGAGAGCATTTTTTCCTATCTTTTGTTGACGCTTTTTCTTGTCGGCTTTTACGGAGGTGGGGTTTGTTTGCTATTGAAAGATTTCTCATCATTCATTTCAAGAGTGCTTACCAAGCGAGTATGCAACATTATCGAAGAAAGAAGAAGAAACGAAAAAGCCACAACAGAATGAATGTTGTAATCGTTGTTTTCAAGCTTTTTTCCAACATAATAGTGTGTATGAGTACCTAGAGACCACGTGTTTGAAATCGATAGGGTTTGAAAAACACATACATTCTTTTTTTGAGAGATTTTTTTACGAACGAACAATGAATTCCAAGGGGGGAAAGCGGATCCCAGGATCCATGGGGATCCATAGGATCCTGGGATTCACTTTTTTTCCCCTTCATGAATTCGTTTGAAAAGTACACAGTATGTTTCTGATAAGAACAGCTTATCAAACGTCTCGAAATTTTCCCTTTTCTTCTAAAATTTTTTTTTATAGAAACATACATTTTATATATATATTTGAATAGAGAAATGTTTGATGAATCGAATGAGATAAAAATCATTAAATTATCTCGAAAAATAATGAAGTAATCAGCCGTAGTTTGTGACTGATTGGATTTGTCCTTATTAGAAGCACTGGGCCTTATAAGAACAATAAATCAAAAAATGTTTCTAATACGAACAGTCAGTGAATAACAAGCGAAAATTTAAAAAAATTAGCAATCAGATAATTTCATCATCAAAACTTCAAAATTTCTTATTACTTCTTTGACAAAAAATATTCATCATGATATAAGAAATTAAAATCCAGAAGTTGAGATTTTTCTAACTGATTATAATGGAGATATTAAATTTAAAAAATACATCTGATCTTACAATTAATTATTAAGTAATATTTGCTTTAAGTATGTAGATAGAAAAAAAGTGGTGCACAGATTTTATCAGACAAATAAATCAGCTAGTTGAATAATGAAATAGCTTTATATTATTTTTAACAAGTATCCCTTTTGAGAAGCTAGGCTTTTTCTATCTATTAAACTTTTGTCAACAATTTTCATAGAGATTAGCAATGAAATCTTATTATTTATCCTATTACAGAAAAATTGCAAAATGTGAATATTCTTGGCAATATTTTTTTATATTGAATCGTAGATATCCATCTATCTTCTCCCAAATTTACAGTTAACTAGCGAGAACTACCGAGGACATCAGCATTCGTCAATACTTGGTCTATAGGAAAAAAGAGAGGCGTGCCACACCACACTATTAATGTAGTGCTGTTACGTTTAGTCTTTCTTTCCTTTTTTTTATTATCGTCAACAAACATTTTAAGGGTACACATCTAAACAAACACTCAATCGAATGGCATCGACTAACCAAGAAATGTTACGTCACGTTGTATTGATCAAATTCAAAGAAGATACCAAACCTGAAGATATATCTCGTCTCGAACAAGAATTTCGAACTTTGGCTACAGTCAAAATTAATCAAGTCAAACAATTCGAATGGGGTACACATACGGGAAAAGACAATCGGAATCAGGGATATACACATTTTTTTTGTCTTACTTTTGCTAATCAAGAAGATCTTGATACATACAGCAACCATGATAATCATAAAGAATTTGTTAAACATTTGAAATTACACTTAGATGGATCGCTTGTCATTGACTATTTTGCAAAAAATTAAATTTACTTATAAAATTCATTATTTACGATTTATTTCTAAAATAAAATATCATTTTAGACCTATATGGAATGAACTATGAAATATTAGTAGGAAAAGAAGCGAAAGAAGCATTTTATTCTTATTTGGTTTGATATGATATGTAAATAAATGTAATACTGACATGCTTTCATGTTGATATGGGTGAAAGTTCATTCATCTGCTGAATTAATGAGAATCAAATTGTATCGATTTGTTGCATGTGAATAAAAATAAAAATAGATGGTAATCTTTTATTAATTTCATCAGATCAATTGTGAAGAATAGAGAGTTGAATCGAACAGTTGTGAATTAGAACCATTTAGATCAATGTCTAATGAATTAGGTGACTTTTCAATAAGTGTAAAGTGTTTCATTCAGCTATCGCAATGTTTAATTGACAGATGCTGATTTCTATAAAAGAGCACTTATAGTACGGAACGTTTTTACTAATACAATTATTGATGATGTTAAAATTTAACATTAGAAAAATTCAAAATATTATACATTAAACTACGTCAATCATGGTAAGTATGGATCTAAACGGAACATGCCATTTGGTAATATCCGTCACCTCTTTTAATCTGTCCTATCATAAGTGCAATCATTTGCACTAGTAATACTATTTATGTAATGATGTTATGTTTTATGATATAGTTACCTTTCTAAAAACAGGTACCATAAAGAGTAATCGTTTTTTTTCTTTTCAATGCAATGATTCTAAGAAGCCGAGTGTAGCTGTAGTTTACGATGCTATTACCGTTAGTTGATTAGTTTTTGACAGAAGTTCTGTAACTCATCTTCCCGTACTATCAGAATGAAGTTCTTTCCTTGATTTGTACTCACGTGTACCTTCAATTTCATTGAATATCTTTAGCATAAGGGTATTTTATTCTTCATAATACAAATTATCATTACAATTCCTAATGACAATCAACAAATGCGATTGAGCTTGAAAAAGTGACTTCTTCAACAAAATTACGATTGATCAATCGACATTGGAAGAATAGCTGTTTTCGTCATTAATTTCTTTTCTTTTTCTTCGACACTATCAGAAAATAACATCATAGTTTTATTTGTATTTTGTTACCGAGGATTATCAAAATGAAAGTAAATACTCATCCGCGATCAGTATGTCGCAAACAAGAAATGATCTGATGACGTAAGGTTTCAGAATTAGCCTTAGTAATTTCGAATCGACGACCAATTGGTATGAGCCTATTAAAAGTAATATTCTACTCAATAGCAGAAGAAAACATCAATGTTCAATATTTTCAAAATTGAGAATCGAATGGCAATTGAGCAAGAATTCTGTGAAGGAAAAGTTCGATTCTTACTCGATCATTATCAATTCTATTTTTTTCTGCATCAGAGGGCGTCGACAAGATCTTAAACATTATTTTGAATATAAATTTGTTCTTTCTATCCATATTCGCTTCCGTGAAGTTTTCAATATCGAGTCACCGAAAACTTCATGAAGATTGACTCCAACCTCTGGAATCATCGGTTTATTTTTCAGCATTCAGAAACCATCAGAATTTTGATGTTTCGACTATCCTATGAGAGCTTATCGTTGACGCACTTGGCATGATTCGCTCTGTTATTCATGAACATAGGTTTCATTAAGTTGCTGACGAATCTATGTAAAACAGTTCACTGAATTCTTACTTTCGACTTTTCGGAAATCGAATATATGTCGAGTACTCTATGAGAGTGACTCTATTGTTACAGCTTCTATTGATTTTTAGTCAAATATATGTCAACGTCCAAACTGAGATCACGTCCAATCTCGGATTGACGCAATTCTGTTCACGAAAAAATCAATTACTCTTTAGATAGACGTTGGATTTGAACTATTTTTTGAAATTATGTTCGCACAATGCCGTTTAAGTATTACAAGCATTTAGAAAGAAGCTAAATTTAGATTCAAAAATTTAATAAAAATTTTTCATCAAAGTTGTTGTTTTCTAGAAATTTATTCATAACTCTTAAAATTTTACTAAAATC
>CAJNSZ010002645.1:0-14440 GCA_905329745.1 Rotaria sp. Silwood2
TGTGCATTTCAATAGAATTAAAGAAAAAACGTTTTTCAGAGATCCCTTGGGGGGGGGGGGGACCACGGATCCCAAAAACCTTTTGGTCGGCTGTAGAAAAATAAACCTATGGAATATGATCAGGGACCATAGCTTACTTCAAGTCGATAAAAAAAAGTGAATTTTGTTAGGGGCGAAAAAATGACCTTATCCGCCCTCATCCTTTAGTTGTCATTCGGATTACACTTTTGTGTGGACGTGAGTTTTTATCAATTAGATTGAATGTGAATATCGCAGGAGAGCAACCAGAACATGATTGTACCTTATAAATCGAGTTCATTCTTGCAAGAAAAAGTAAAGAGTGCGTATTATATATCAATATGAATAAGTGAAGGATTGAAGGATTGACTATTGAATGTGACTTTGATCCTATTCGTTAAAAGCCTGCTTTTTGAAAAAAGGACCAGAGAGTGAACGTGAGTGTGGGTGTAGTTTTGTTTATGAGTGCGCGTTGTTGGCAAGGCATGGAAGAAATAAAAAACCCAAAGCAAAACTCAAGCATCACCTACAATTTATGACCATTCGAATATGCTAATATTTCCCCGGTGAATCATAATTTCTTCTCAAGTGATTGTTGAAAAACCCCTTCTATCAAGCCTTCTTTTTGTGAAACGCTATTGGTAATGAATATTGAAGTGAATAGCGAGAAAGTGGACACTTCTACTTTGTCTGCCCCACACATTTATCGTGGCAGGTAGAGAGAGTCAGCAAAGCTTTCGAGCACTATATTGATCGATGTCACTAGACTTCTTCCTAGTGAATGTAGTGAATCGATCGTGTTTCGCATTTTAATTTCGGAGAGCTTACGCTGAAAGGTATTTGACAAGAATTATGTTTGCTGACGTTCGAATATCATATGTGAAAGATGGCCGTTTATAACCCAACTTTCTGCATATTCTAATGATTCATGAAACATATACATTGAAATCCACCTTGAAATTCCTTCGTTTGATTCACTCGGCTATTCTCGATAATTAGCTAAAGACAAAGTAGAAGAGTCATAACTCAGTCCACAAGATTCAAGTGCACAAATTCTCTTAAGTTTCACTATTCTCTTGCGAGCCTATCCATATACTAAATAGGAAAGTAAAAGCGATGGAGTACCCCGACAACTTTCTTCTTTTGTGCAGAGATATTCTTTCAAATTATATATTGTTAGTGAATGTCGATCGATTGTTTGATCTGCTTCGCACAACTGATCTCTGAGTAGTGTATCTTAGATTCAACTGACACTGAAAGTTAGACAGCTTATTCGTAAGCATGCTTGCACAATATGCTAAAGACTTGCTTGTCTTTATGATATGTTATGAATAATTACCAGCTCTATGCACTACTGTAGAATGTTTTGCCTTTACTGAAGATATCGATAAAAAAGTGGCAATAAGAATTTATGAAAGTGGAAACAATCAGCCTTCTTCATACCTACTTATGTAGTAGCATTACCTAATGGAGTTTCACATGTCTTGCTGTGAACACTATTCAATTGTTGAAATCCTGCTGTGTAATATGAGTTTCATAGTTGCATTTAGTTGTTCAAGTTGAGAGAACGAGGTAGAAAACATTATTGACGTTTTTCTTTCATGTTTCTAGAACATCGACTCTGTATAGTTAGCGACTATGGCTGCTAATTCGATGGAGGAAGCTTCCTTTCTTGACTTACCTGTTGAACTGATCCGTCGCATATTTGATTATTGCGATACTCATACTATTCTTGGTTCAATTCGTCCGACCTGCCAAAACATTTGTGCCATTGTCAACAATTATGATCGATATGAGCTCAATATTCATTCGGAATCACTCGATACCCTACTGGTACTTGCTCATTTGATTCGATCTGAGAATGTTATTTCTTTAATGATCTCCGATACCTATTCGACAGATATTTCCATATGCAAAATTATATCGGTACTCGATCACTGTCAATTTTCTCGACTACGTGCGGTAAATCTTCATGGAATAAAAGATATGGCTTTGAACTATCTGTTACAAGCTTTGAGTACCAACTATTTGGTCTCTCCTTCGATAAAATCAAGCGAAGACAAGAATAATGGAGTGCAGACTTTGATTTCATCAGCACTCAGCCAATGTAAGCGTCAAAAACTATGTTTGAATTATGTGCCTTACACGGAAAACGTACAGACGCCATATCTGTGCAGACTAGACCGCCTAACAATAGATCAATGCAAGCATACCGAGTATTTGGTCATTCTTCAGCAGGTACCTCATTTACAAGTTCTCGTCATCGAAGACAGTATTGTAGATGACAGAAGTAATCCACTGGTTTTATCCAACACATCTACATGTCATCCTTTACTGAAATCTTTGATCATCACTGCATGTTCACTTCGTACACAAGAGTTCGAGTTATTACTTCCACCAATTCGTTTACTTCGCCAACTCAAGCTTGTTTCTAAGAGGCAAACATTTGATTCTGTGTTCGATGCCTCTTATTGGAAGCAGCTTATCAGCGATAAATTACCTGTACTAGATAAATTTGAATTCTTCTTCTCTTATCGACATAACGAAAACGAAAAATTCATCAGTCTCGAATCATGTATCGCTCCATTTCGAACTCAATTCTGGGTTCATACAAAGCGTTGGTTTATAAGTTGTGCATACTCTCTAGAATTACGCGAGATATGGCTTCGTACGACACCCATCAACATCACTCACAACACGACATTATTCAGATGTGAGGTATCGTGGATGGATAATACATATCGCTGGACTGGACGACCACTAAACAAAATGATTGGCAACACTTTAGAAGAGGTACGCGCCGAAATCTATTTAGAGTCACAACTGATTATTGTATCTGAACTGGGCAAGTACAAACTTTCTCAAGTACCAGTAAGAGTACGGGTACAGCGAAAATCGTACTCGAGAACTCGAATTTCGAATGCGATCAGTTCGGAACATATGTTCAACGCCATTAGAGGATAAATATGAAATATATATGGTTACATTTTCGCATAGGACCGAGGGCGGAAGAAATGAGCTATTTGCTTCATCTTGGAAGGAGAGAAATAGATACTTGATACCACTTTAGTATATCATATCATATCTAAGAAGACGAAAGCAGATAAGGTCGTTTTTCAATCTCAAAGATATTTTAGATTTTTGTATTGAAATCAATGCAGTACCGACATCTGATAACATCTTTGTTATAACCAAAGGGGAACACTTTGGTTATAAGACAGAACAAAAATGATAATAAACATTCCTTTCTATTATAGTGGTAATACAGTTGTCAGGAAAGCAGAAGATGCAAGGTTCGATTCCTTGGGAAGAGAGATTATCTAGCAAGTGCGAAAACGACCCAAGTTGTACTTGATTGCGAGTTCTTCGAATATTTTGCTCAGGTCTGCTATGCCTTATGTACAATCAAAGTTTTTATCTGATTCCGTTTCTGAGGCTCTGCAGACTCTGTTCAAAGTTCGAAAAGAATTTCCATGAATTTTGTTTGATAATGGATTGAGATTCGAGTTGCTGCTCAGCTGAACTTTGTCGTAGAAACTTTTCTAAGCTACTTGAATCAATTCTGATCTTCGTTAAATCTCATCGAAAAATTGCAAAGAAACGAATGAACTTTTCATAGATACACATACCGAACTAAAACTGTGAACATCTTCTGTCTTTTTTCTAGTGGATTCTCATGAGACATCTATTACAATCTTCTTGAATTACTTTCGGTTTCTATGTCGTAGGGTACTATGTCATAGTTCCGGTAAAGCCCTGTTCCAAATCTTACCAATATCTTTTCCTTCTCTTCTCTGGTGGCTTGTAACCAATGTTGAATTACCTGAATATGAGGATGAGGGTGAATAGATGAGCGAAAAGACACGCTTCATTCTTAACTACCAACCTACCGTTTCCATGCATTTTATCAATGGATTAGTCTAGACTAAACAATAGTTAAGTCATCCTTCGAAACACTTCTATTCACAAAGTGATAAACATCATTTGGAATCTCTCATAAAAGAACAAATTCAACTTGTAATAAATGCAAAGTGCAGTTAATCAATAGAATTACTTGCATACCTACAACTTTTACAGTTCTAACAAGTTTTTGAGTTGAAGATGAGACCTAGTATCCACTTTATTTACACTAATCGAAAATTCAAAGTCTGTTCTATCTTCCATATAAAGACCAAAGATTTCTATTCCAATCTCACATATCTATTATTGTTTTCCTAACACAGCTCGGTTGTCGAGTGGTAAAATTATGAATGCATTTCGAAATAGAAGAGGAATGAGTATTTTTTTAAATAAATTTGGATAGAAACAAGGCGGGCAATTACGACATTTTTCTTTGGGAAGAGACACTGAAAGCACATCGAATCGTGTATTCCAAATTTTTTCGACATGTTCTTTTCATAGTTTTGCATCAAGTTTTTCTAAAAAGCTTTCAGCGATATTCCTACGCGATTGAAATGTGAAACACAACAGAGTTACTTTCATCGTTTATGGGACGTGCCTGTAGGTGGTTCATTTTTAGAAGAAGAAAAGTAATAATATGCCTGGGTTTCGACTCCATATCAGTATGGGGTGCTGCCTATAGGAAGATTCAGTACCCAGATATCTTGCCTATAACTAATGCTGGTTGTATCTCTGGTCAGAAGATCGATCTGAAGCAGAGTTTTAGCTTTCATTCGCCTGAATTCCCCATACACACTGACTAACCACACACTAGTCACGAGGAAAGATGTAGGCCACAACGTGGTCAGCATGCTTTAGAGCTGGTGGCCCGAAACAAAGAGCCACTGCTCACTTATCCAAGACCATTTCATGACTAGTGATAATACAATTTGAACACAATATCTTTTCTATTCGTGTCAAACAAGGTAGCTATTCGATTGTGACGACTGCTATCTCACTGTTGACTTCAACAATCATTTAGAATGTGTTTCATAGTACCTCGATTTTCAGATTAGCTAGCAAGTGAGTTTTCTATTCTTTCGAAATGTCACTAAGGCGCTGATCGTATTAACGATCTTTGTAATTATGCGAGTCCATATTTCAAGCGTTAACTGAATATGAGCTATATGTATTTTGCTGAGAATGAGGATGGCTGAGGATCGAGGTAGACAGCAAATAGACACTATCTCTTCCATCAACTGATACTCATACCCATATATTCTGATGCTTTCTTGCTACGAAAATGCCTACCATGGGATAACGTTTTCGTTCTTAAGCAAAGCTCCTGAAAGTCATAGAAACCTGAAACAAAGTGAGGCTTTACTTGATTGCTTATGGTGTCCATTCGATATTACGTTTGTATAAAACGTTAGAATTAGCATACACCTTGAACGTATCCATATTATACAAAGACCTAGGAAACTTTACTGTATAATTTCAAAACACTGATTCTAATTTTCTGCAATACAATGACAAACACACTAAATCGAAAACCATTTTTTCCACTAATTTGCACTCCTTAAAATCATTCAGACAGTTACAACAAAAACAAGCTTTTCCCGTTTTCATTTTTAAATCCTTCGTACGATACCGCCATCTTCATTTTTCCAAACAGACATGCATCACACTTAATTTCTACAATAATGAGATCGGAGACATTGGAGCGCAACATCTGGCTGATACATTACGGAATAATTTGGTGAATCTCATTTTCTCTTCTCATCTATCATATACTAATCTGCACTTTTTCATAAAGACACTCACTACACTACATCTCCAAGAAAATCAAATTGGACCTCTTGGAATACAACATCTGGTTGATGGATTACGACATAACATGGTAATTCTTCTGTCCTATTCACTTATCTTATATAGCCATTTGCTATTTTTCATGCAGACACTCATCACACTAGGTCTCACTGGCAATTGTATTCGAGATCTCGAAGCGCAAAATCTGGCTGATGCATTACGAAATAATATAGTGATGCTCATCATCTCCCCATCTCTATCATACACACATTTACACTTTTTCACAGACTCTTACCATACTACGTCTCTCCCACAATCAAATCGGAGATATAGGAGCACAACATTTGGCTGACGCATTACGAAATAACACGGTGAGTCTCATCAACTATTTTTCTCTCTCATATCCACATATGTACTTATTCACACAGATACTCATCACACTAGACCTCTCCTGGAATCAAATTGGGGATGTCGGAGTACATCATCTGGCTGAAGCATTACGAAATAATATAGTGACCCTCGTTTTTCTGCATCTCTATCATGTACCCATTTGCAATTTTTTATACAGACTCTCACCATATTACATCTCTCTCACAAACAAATCGGGGATGCCAGAGCGCATCATCTGACTCATGCATTACGAAATAACACCGTGAATCTCATCTTCTCTTCCTCTCTTTCATATACTGATTTGTACTTTTTCACACAGACACTCACCACACTCAATCTCGGTAGAAACCAAATCAAAGCTGTCGGAGCACTACATCTGGCTAATGCATTACGAAATAACATGGTGAGTCTCATCAACTCCTTTTCTTCCTCATATCTGCATCTATACTCATTCACACAGACACTTACCACACTAATTCTGTTCTGCAATCAAATCGGAGATGTTGGAGTACGTCATCTGGCTAGTGCATTACGAAATAATACGGTGAATCTCATTCTCTCTTCTCTCTCATATATCCATCTGCATTTCTGAGACAGGCGCTTATCACATTAGATCTTCAATATAATCAAATCGGATATCTCGGAGCACAATATACAGCTGATGCATTGCGGATTAACACGGTGAATCTCAATCTTTCTTCTTATCCCTCGTATGCTTATTTCTACTTTTTTTTATACAGACACTCACCACACTAGATCTCCGTAGCAATCAAATCAGGGATATTGGAGCACAATATATAGCTAGTGCATTACGAAATAATACGGTGAATCTCAATCTCGCTTCCTCTCTCTTATATACTCATGTGAACTTTATTATATAGACACTTACCACACTAGATCTCCGTAGCAATCAAATTAGAGATGTCGAAGCACAACATTTGGCTGATGCATTACGAAATAACGTGGTAACCCTCATTCTCTTGTGATTTGTATGGTTGGGTGTGGGTGATAGTGCCGATGTTAGTCTGATTAAAGAGACCTCACACACACACCTCGCTGTACATCGTTGACTTGAATTGACGTTGTGCGAGTCACAAATGACATTGGTTGATCTATTTCTGCAATTATTTGATTCCATCGAAATCGAATAAGTGAGACTTATCGATTTTTGTTGGAAGTAAAAAATAAAAGAAAAATGTTTTCTCAAATATACCAATTGGAGGTCTGATAAATCGATTTGTTAAGTTAAGCAACGAAATTTGATTTCGAAATCGCAAGATTTTCCACTTAAATCAAAGTTACATTTGGAATTGTTGAATTTCAAAGCATTTCGTTGGAGAATAAAGAATTGATGTAACAGTCACAATATTTGTTAGAGAGATTATCTATTTCGTTCAATCAGGATCAAATTATTTCACTCCGTATAATTCTTAACTCAATTATTTTTGATCAAGTTTAATTGAACTGTAACGTTTGTGAATCTATTTCAATGGCTTCAATCTCTATCAAGAAACAAGAGATTCAGCCTCAATTAGGCTGATACAATCTTTTTTTGCTTAGGTTCTCAATTAGATTCTTCATTGAAGATAGCTTTTTCAATTTTGGAAAAATCAGGAAATTGTCACTGAGAAATTGTTTCATCAACAAGTCTCTTAAGTCTGAAACAGAATGTTTGATTTCGACATGCAGAACATTTTCACCATGATCTCAGTTTTTCTCGGTGCGTGTTTTACTGGTCGAATGATTGTTGAATAATTCAATTCATCACTTCTAAAACAAATCAATGTTTCAATTCGTAGTCACATTTTATAAATGCGAACTTCATTCAATGTTAATCGCTATTCAAGCTATTGAACATTGGCGGTGAGAAGAAAACTTTTCCTGTTCGAATGAAGTTTGATTAGAAATATTGCTGATTCTTTTCAAAGATATCCTTCGGTCGTCATCGAGTCAATTATTAATCGGATTTTCTTCCCATCACATTCTTTTCATTTGGTCAATAAAAGGTGATTGAATTAATTCTATTTCATAAAAGAATAATCAGATTGATCCCGTCACATAATTAATTGATCGAGGGTATCGGTGTGGATGTATGGATGAAGAGAAAACTTGCGCCCACACCTACCTCCTTCTAAATAACCAACAACACTTTACTTGTATTTTTCTATTAGACAACAAAGTTCCACCATTGATCTACTAGAATAATTTTTACTTTTGCTTTTGACAAAAAACACAATCACATAACTTTATGTTTATGAGCACTTCTTGGCGAGATTCCGGTCAATTATAAATATTTGGCAATCAACAATCTGTATGCATATAAGTGCACTAAAGCGGACATGTGAATATCACGTTTCAGCTCCAAAGAGGCTGCACTAACAATCTTTATTTGTTTTGTTTTATTGTAACATTAAGAGAAACGCGCAATTACAAACAAGAAAAGTGTAAATAGAAACCCTTTGGATATACCATTGTTTCATTGACACATATATTCTTTAACTAGACGCAGTTAAAACGTGTTTTGTTAGTAGTAAAATTGTTTGTTACAGTTGCTAATTGTTCATATTTAATTTGTAGTTTTACGAGAGGTAATAGACGTGTATTATTTTCATGTCAAAATCGCTCGACATAATCAATATGAATATTGAGAGAACAGAGACTCCTTAGATGAGAATATAGAACGATAGAAGAATTTTGATCATTATTATTATTATTATTATCATCAATTGGTTATTTTTGTTGCTTATATACTTGAGAACTGTGATTAACTACCATTAATTTAGCCAGTAATCGAAAAGCTGGAACAATGAGATTACAAGAGTCATGTGGGTGAGGGTGTAAGTGCTGGTGGGTGTGGGCGTAGATGAAGAAAGGTGTCTTATCTTCACATCCACATCCGAAACCCACACCCACCCTGGAAAAAAAACCCATCGATTATGATAGCTATTGTTAAACAATCAGTTGGCGTCTCAGATATTTCTTTACTTTAGTCACATTTCAGACAGACAAGATTTTGCAAAAAACGCATGTACATGCTCGAAACTAACCTTTTCTAAGTGTTTAATCGCGTGGGGAAGAAGCTACTCGTCTAAACATAAGAAAATCCAAGTGTTAAACGTGAACGCGTACAAAGTATTTTTATCGAATATATATCGGTTCGTAAACGATCAAAAAATTAGTTTTATGGACACTTTCGTTCATGATCGTTCTATCTCACACGCATGTCAATCACATGAATGTCTAAATTACACATATTTTTTGACAAGATTCTTACTGTCATAATTGGAAACGATAATTGATAATCATGCTATCGTTTGAAATATAAATGTTTTGATTGTTTTTTCATGCAAATATTTTTGCCATTGTTTATATTCGACATTTAAGCTTTTTAGCGATCAATGTAAGCAAAACAAATGCTATCTCATGCTGGCCTCTTTTTTACCCAGATTTTGATGATAACACGAATATATGTGTGACATGCCATTCAATCATTCAAATTGGATAACTGTCTATATTGAAAGGGTACTCAAATATTTACAATAACTGAAAGTTTAATTTTGAACCGGTTAACACTTATGCCTAAGCTTGAAATAAGAAAAATGATGTTCATAGTAAAAAATCGATCAAGTCTATATTTCAAAGTATGTTACATTAAAGGGTTGCTCTTTTAAATTTTTAAACACGAATCAAATACCGAATCATTATTCATTTTGAAGAGACTCAACTATGACGATAAAAGAGAAAGAAAATTCTACTTGAAGTCGTGCATTCAAATTAGTTATGTACATATATGAGATAGTTATTCATTTAAACTGAATATCTCACTGTTTATGACTATAGTTTCTAATTAAAAACTAATAACAGAATTATTTGTCTTTATATCGATACAATACGACAGTTTTAGTTTAGCAGAACTATATAAATTAATTACTTTGTCTCGAGGGGATCAGTTGCTTTGGGAAAAAAATCAAAAACGAAAGGAACGATTCCCTATTCTCTGTATATATAATGTGTACTGTGTCGGTTATTCGTTTTCGTATTCCTCTAAGGAAAAATGATATGAAAAAGAGGCAACCTATTATTTTTTGTCTGGCAGTCTTATTTGTATTAACATTCTAGATTTATTTAAATAATGAAAATTGCGAGGTATAATTGCAAGAATTTAAGTTGTCGATCTTATTCAACAATGATTCACAGGACCTTCCTTTGTCATTTTATATTCTTTGGTGTTCACACTTAACAAAGTCAAATATTTATATTCAGAATAGTATAAGATATCTTTTTTCATTTCATCTTATCTTAACTGTGACATTACAGGCAGGTAGTTAGTTGGTTACACCTCTGATCGAAACTCTTTTATTATCGATACAGCCAAGAAATTCAAGTCAACTAGAAATAATATATTGAACTCGATTAAGTTCATTATATAAATGTTTTTTTTTATCAAAAACCAAGAATATAATACCTAAACAATATAATTCTTACCATAGAGACATAACCCTAATAGAAGTTTTTTGATGATACCATTTTCTTATTTAAAGCACAAGTATCTATACCATGTATTACACTATACTTCCGCAATGAATTACAATTAAAGCTTTTTTATATATTGCATGCGTTTAATATCAACTGAATATTTATTACAAGAATGGTGTAAGCACTTTATTTTAGCGTAGCATATGACTAATCACAATTTGCATCAGTATAGAATGTACGTCTTTCAATATCATTGATCATTATCACCAATGAGGACTTTGAATATTTTTCTTTGGCTTTATTATTTCCGTTGAGTGTCGGCTAACTATCTTACTGCTTTTTCACCTACTGAATCATCTTTGCTACCAATTCAATAATCAATCAACACTGTACAGTCGACGATAAAGATCTGAATAAGTTCAAAACAATTAAACGATTAGCAGATCTAAAATAGATATAGTCAAATCATGAAGAATCCTACGAAGGGGCTCACGTAATATTGAAAGACGTAGATTTTTCGTTAAAGCAAATTCTAATCATTCTTAAATACATTGAAATCAACTACATAAGATTCTCTCTAACAATTATTCGTCTGGAACCAAAGAGATGCAATGCAAATTGAAAGAGGACGAAAGAAATGTTTTTGTCTAAAGGTTTAAGTGGATAGTCTGATCGATAGATAGGTAGTTAGCTAGATAGGTGTGTAGGTAAGTTAATAGATAAAGAGACACATCTGCCTATCTCCTCTGTATCAATTATTAATATTACATGAATCGCTTACACGGACAAGAAATTGATGAGAAAACATCGCAGAAAAGGCATGGAAATAGAGAAAAAATAAAGGAATATGTAAATGCATGAAAAATCTGAAGTTTTTATAATATTAATTGCGGTTCTCGATTGTGTATCAGACACGCTTACAGTAAGTAGATCTTAATACCACTAAGAATTTGTAACGCATAAACTGCCAAATATGGTATTCCTCGTAAGAAGTGATCACTTTCACACTGCACTTGTTTTGAATATTTTTGAATGATCATTGTAAACTGCTGTTAGCACCCGAAAACGATCGAAATTTCTATAGTATTTTCACGCCCTTTTTAATTTTTTAAAGAAGTATCTTGTTTCATGTTTCACTACTCTCTATCGAATACTTGACAATAGCAACAAAACGTGCGATATGTGCCATTCGCTTCATCATATTATAGAAAATCTTATATGCGTAGGATTTTGCGTACATGTGTAAAATAACCAACATGCTTTTTTTCAGATTTCTCGTGCAACTATGATCATGATAATTGGTTGTAAAAAAGCGAGGATAAAAGGAAAAGATTACAAAGACAACAATCTTGTGCTTGAAATTAAATCTGTTTGTCTTTCTCTCTCTTATTTGAATCTCTCTCATACCGAAGTTTGATTCGTTCTCAGCTAGTATAAAAAGTCTATAACAAACATGAAACTTAATACACTTTTTTCGTGTCTTATTATACAACTGATCAAATTCGTTTTCAGTTTTTATATATTGTCAAAATTTGATCGCTTCATTCTCCATTTTCATGGTTTGTTTCTTTTACTTCACTTATTTCAATCTCAATCTATTTAATTTTATGGCAGGTCTTCTTTCATGCATGATTTTTTTTACTCTGATTAGAAAATAAATAGATTATGCAAGTAGATAAATAAATTTTAGTTACCTAGTGAGATTAGCAGATAGATAGTTAAGTAAATAAGGACATAGCTATTTCAATAGTTCGATAAATAGAGACTTTTCAATCAGACATAGTATCACATGAGAATGATGATGACATGTGAAAAATAAAGATCTTCTCTATGAAATGAACTCTTAAATGATCTCGCTAGTAAATAGTAATTGAATGTTGACATTCAAATTTTCAATTTATCGAAATGTTACGAAAAGATAAAATGTATGTTCATTGTCGAATAGTGAAAACCGAAGCAGACAGAAGCTTCACAAGAAGTAGAAACTGCATGGATTATGGTTTTTACAATTATATATAATGTTCCTTGTCCTTGTATAGATTGTTAGTTATTTTCTTCATCTCTCTGAGTTATTTCTGTTTAATGTTAAAAAATGTTTTTTAATAATTTTATTTTCTCAGCATTGCGACTACTGATCATAGCGCCAAATTCTCGAACATTATGCAGCTGATTCTGCATCTAATCAGTACTTTCAACCAAACACATGATATTCTAATTTTTGTTGAAATGAGTTGTAAGACAGATTTACAACATACTCAAGAGAACAGTTCTCTATTAGAGAAGCAAATAAAAATATAAATTTTATGATGTAGTCATTAAAATAAAAAAAAATGCGTCTTCATGAGATCTTTTTGTCCAATCTCAGTTGACAGTGTTTCGTAAAGTATCATAAATCATCATCGCTTTAGAAGAATTGAACACATCGAGTATCTTAATTTTGAATAATGTCGAAATTGTGACATCGTCATTCTCCAGAAAATACTTGAAGTTCGTACGGCTTTTTTTTTATCGATTGGCCAAAACCAATTTTGTCTTTAAAATTTTTATCATTTTATTTGTCAGAAGTCTATTTCCACCGAAATTAGTCTATCCTATGCATTTCACATTACACATGAGTTGATTTAGTTATTCCTACTTAATCTATATTATATATTCTAAAAAAGTATCGCATTGCAGAGTATTTCGATGAGGATTGTCCCACTCGTTCATTGTTATATCTGGTCAAATTATTAATCAAATTGGAGCTTTTTCATTTATCTATCGAATGACATGTAATCATATAATGAATATAGTTCCATTGCCTTTTTCCATATTGAAATTTCATTACTACTACATACAATATATGAAGCTTCTATGGTAATTACTATCTAGCAATCTTCTTTGATAGTAGAGATCCACTCTAATTTGTATACTATTCGATAGATCTTGTTGAGATCTAACAAATGAGACTAAAATATCCATAGAAAAAAGTGAGACAGTGTATTAGTTCTTTGTATTACCGATCAAACACTTATATAATTGTTATTTGTATGTGCATATTGTTGTCATATTTCAAAACTTATCGTCATGTGAGAGATAGATATTCAATCTGTGTGACATATCGATCGATTAATCTCGCTGTCATCTATGAAATGACGTCAGAATATTTGCAGAAAAATGTGAGACAATATTTTATTGCCCTAAAATATAGCAAAAACCATATACAACTGATATATGATTATGTCATGGGATAGTAGTTCATTAATTTCATTAAGTCTTTCAAATGATAGCAAAATAACTCTACGAAAAAGTGGAAGAATATGCATTTCAGTTCAGATGATAGTAAATAGAATTCTAGTCAAAATCTAATACTAATTATGAGCCTATCTTGACATGTTTGTTTCTTGTCTGAGACTTATGATCAATTTTGTATTTTATACAATTGTCTATCTTCTGAAGATCAGTTTAATAATATGCAAATGTTAGAAATAAATAGTTGACATCTCTGTAGGGTGGACGAAATATTTACAAAAAAATATTTTCTTGATAAACCTTAAGTCAGTAGCACACAGAAAAACTTCAAATAGATGACACCCTCTTCAAAAAATACTATTTCATTTTAGGTATCGTAAATTTTGTGGTTTTTGCAAACGTGAGTTCAGTTTCATTAAATAATCGTAATACATAAGGTAGAAGAAGAAAAAGAAATAGAATGAGCCTTATTCTCAATTCGCTTGTTGGCCCCCAACAAGCAAAAAGAAGGGGCCATATGATAACTTGCTTGTTGCTAAGATCGGTCTCTTTTCTTTCATCTATCTTTTTCTTTTTCAATCGTTTTGTTGAAAATTTTCAACAAAACGATTGAAAAAGAAAAAGATAGATGAAAGAA
>CAJNSZ010002646.1:0-14434 GCA_905329745.1 Rotaria sp. Silwood2
TCGTTTTGCGGTATGTTCTATTTAGCAAACCGCACATTGACGAATTCGAATGACAGTGGTTAAAAGATGAATATCAGACGATAATATACGAATCTGCCGTTAATTCCCATTACGCTGTATTCAGAGAATGAAAAATTACGCATCGATGACTTTCCAAGATATCAATGCTCTTTGATGCTTCTCAAGCATTGTCTGAAGCGAAATCTGAGTTGCCACATGTTCCATAAAATGTTAAGCTAGTCTCGCGAATAGTTGAGTTTCTTCCAATAGTCTCGCATGATTTGAAAATCTTTTTTACGCAGCATTGGCTCATCTACTTTCGCACGTTCGTTCAATTTCATGCTCCGTCATCGATTAGGTAACGGTAATTAGCTACACAAAAAAAGACATCTGAAACACATCTGCTCGGTTTTTTACGCTTGAGGATGGGAAAATTCTTTCAGAGTTTTTGCAAGAAGAATGTCTGGCCGTGTCTTTGACACGGAATTATAATTATTACTACGTAATTAAAAGTTTTTATTCAAAAGAAGACACGGAAAAAAATAAATTAGTGTATTTTTTTCCAAATTTTCTTTCCACTGGCGATAATTTTCGCTGATTCCAACATTTTTGAAGGAACTTTTCGTCGATTTCAATATTCCCGCATGAATTCATGACTAAAAATACGTCTGAATCAAACATGATCCCTTGTATGTATAGCATTTTATTATACTAAATTAGTTTTTTACAAAATCATTTCGAGATCATCTGAGTTTGTCACCATCAAAGTTATTAGGGCATGGGCATATATATTATTCATATCACTTAGAAAAGCAAAATACGCACACCAACACCTACATCAACATCACATCCATATCTGCACCCACACCCATACCCATACCCACACCCTACCCACAGTCGCATTCATACAAAAACAACCATTCCCACACCCAAACTCACACTCATACCTACACTCATACCTGTATTCACACCCACACCTACACCCATACCCATACCCACACCCATACCCACACTCGCATCCATACCCACACCCATACCCATACCCATACCCGCAACCACACCCACACCCACACCCACACCCATACCCATACTCGCATTCACACCCACAACCATTCTCACACTCACACTCATACCTACACTCATACCTGCATTCACACCCACACCTGCACCCACACCCATACCCACACCCACACCCACACTCGCATCCACACCCACACCCACACCCACACCCACACCCACACCCACACCCACACCCACACCCATACCCATACCCATACCCATACCCACACTCGCAACCACACCCCCACCCACACCTATACCCATACTCGCATTCACACCCACACCCACACCCAGACCCATACCCACACTCGCATTCACACCCACAACCATTCTCACACCCATATTCATATCCACACTCACACTCACACCCACACCCAAATTCACACCCACATCCATACCCATACCGATACCCATACCCACACCCATACCCACACCCATACACATACCCATACCCACACCCATACCCACACCCATACCCATACCTATACCTACACTCATACCCATACCCATACCCATACCCACACCCACACCCACACCCGCACCCACACGCACACCCACACCCATTCCGACACTCGCATTCACACCCACATTCATATCCACACCCATACCTACACCCACACCCTCACCCACATCTACACCCACACCCACACCCACGCCCACACCCATACCGACACTCGCATTCACATCCACATTCATATCCACACCCATACCTACACCCACACCCTCACCCTCACCCACATCTACACCCACACTCACATCCACATCTTTGGTATATCCGTTTCACTCTCTTAGGCTCAATTTGTTTTGTAATGCTGGCATGGCAAAGCTTTTTTTCGTGTGCTTCAGATTTACATAAATATTGACTCACCGTCAAACGCATTCATAAAAAAACACTATTCAATTATGGGAAGTGGCGGTGCAAAAGGATGCTGCAGGAAACCAGCACGGGCGCAGATCAATGCAACGGCTGTAGTTAATCTAGAAATTAAGAAGCGAGAGACTCCAAATGGATCTTGTGTATTATATCCAGGTAGCACTATATATTTTTGCATTATCAATCATGAAAAATAGTATCAGATAGCTAAATGACTTCAGTATTTGTAGTTAAAGTGCTTCTATTCGATACCAATCTCGGCTCATAGATCAACTTGATCAGAATGTTGTTGATAGATCGATGAACATGAGTAATCTTCGTTGTTATCTTTTAGTAGACTTTAAGTAATGATAGTGTAAAGCTGTCAGAGGAAAAAGAAAACTTGCCTTACGAGGGAACATTCCCAAGTGATCCGCTCCTTTTGCTTTCGTATTTGGTCCATTTGTAGGGCCTATCGTAGTAAGGAAAAATCTAAGAGGATTCGTGCCCTTGTTGCTTGTTTCGAAGGTTATGGCCGTTTTAGTGATTTTCGAGCCATTCGTAGGCGTTTACCGAAGTAATCAAATTTCGGATTTTCTACTTGAAACTTTGTCCATAGATAGGTCTAATGATCCTTTGAATATCCTGAAAGTTTTAGCCGAAAAGAATGTGTCTTTCTCGAGATATTGATTTTTCAAGTGAACTCAGTTTTTGTGACTTATCTGTGACAAGCGACTATTTTTTGAAATATCAATATCTTGAGAAAGAAACATTCGTTTTGGTTGAAACTTCCAGGATATTCAAAGGATCATTAGACCTATCTATGGACCAAGTTTCAAGTAGAAAATCCGAAATTTGATTACTTCGGTAAACGCCTACGAATGGCTCGAAAATCACTAAAACGGCCATAACCTTCGAAACAAGCAACAAGGGCACGAATCCTCTTAGATTTTTCCTTACTACGATAGGCCCTACATATAGACCAAATATGAAGGCAAACGGAGCGGATCACTTGGGAATGTTCCCTCGTTAGTGGAAACAAAAGAACCATGGATGTTTTTAATGAAATAACCTACTCATGTAATCTGCTCCCAATGTAACTTTCTGCGATCAGAGTCACATCCAAAAGGCTCTACCTAATTCGTACTCTGTTACAAGATCCAAGCTGTAGATGCTGTATCTGACCATGGAAGGTCGCCAACTGGTAGTTAAGGAGATTGACCATATTCGGGTCAAATGAAAGCTCTCACCGCCAAACTGACAAATTTAAAATATTATGTCCCAATAGCATACCTAGAGCAAGTTACTTAAATTTCAATGTATGCGAAATTTAGGTATAAAAATGAATCAGAATAGTCTTTCTGTACTATTGTAAGGACAAAACGTAATGTTTTTCAGGCCGATTAGGGGTTTGGAGGAACCCTCTTTTATATGGCTCGGACAATACTATGCTTTGCCCTTACAATAGTGGAAAAAGCCTTTCCGGATTCATTTTTATATCTAAATGTCAAATACATTGAAATTTAAGTAACTTGCTCTAGGTACGCTATAGGGACGTAATATTTTAAATTTGTTAGTTTGGCGGTGGGAGCTTTCATTTGACCCGAATATGATCAATCTCTTTAACCGCCAGTTGGCGACTTTTCATTGCGAGTTATACATGAATCTAGTTTCTATCAGGCTATGCTAAGATTTCGGTTTCAAAGCGAAGTTTGCCCGATTTCCAGGTTCTGAATCAATCATTATTTGGAAACAATAGGATTTGAAAAAAATATGCTATCGTTGGAGTGTATAAAAGACACTTCATTTTAAATGTCGAGCATCGGCAGGGTCGTTCCCAAGCTTATGTTTCCAAGCAGACGATCAACGACGTCGAAATGAAAACATGTAAAACAGATGTTTTCTGCGAATACTTCAGAGCTTTGATGAAAAAACTTCCAGGTTGTTATTGTGAACTTTCGTGCACATTAATCTGCTTTATCCAACCGGATGAAACAGTCAACTTCAAACTTCTACAGCCTCTGTTTCCTCTCTCCGAAAAAAAAAGCATCAATACTTTATCAATCTACCATATGCAACATAGTTTCGAGTATTCAAGATGCTGAAGTGCACTATTTGATTTTTTTTATTTTGAGTGAGAAAAGGTGGCGAACTTCGCTACATGGCTAAAAATTACCACGGAGCACTGAATTATCTAAACATTTGATATGTATACCTGTTTGAAATATGATTTCATTACTATTGAAATTGAATCACAGAAGTACTGTTGGTCTAGTTTACTGCAGATAGTTTTCGAATAGTTTTCGAAGGTTTTTCTACGATACGCATATTTTTAGATCAACATTTCAAGTTTTATCATAAAACACTATGGGCCACACGAAATTGTTCGTATAGAAAAATTTTGAGACTCAGATGTAGTTTTGATAATGAGATTGAGAGACAAAAGTTAAAAATAAGTCATGATTGCCACAACAAGCAGATTCATAAAGTTATTAGGTTTGTTAGTCGACTACCAAACAATTTATTCAGCAGGGAAATTATAGGTTTAATAACTCTTTGTATGAGGTATACTAGCAACGAGTCAAAGTCAATATTTTGTTTCCCAATAAATAAAACACAGCCTATAGACTTCATGAAACCTAAATGAGTCTGAACAACTATTGTTTATCTTTTCTATAATGACATAATGCTACTGAATAGTGAATATGCTAGTCCTACTATTTCTCACGCGCAAAATTATTTTTCGTGATCGACTTACAAGAAATAATAACTCTTTGAATTTGTTAATAATTGAAATTTTGTTTCTGTTGATCTGGTGATTCTCAAGCTCGTCATAGAAGTGAGAGCTAAATCTCAAAAATTTTCTTTACGAACAGTTTCGTGTGTTATATAGTCCTTTATGATTAAAGATTGAAATGTAGATTTAAAAGTCGACTTGCAGTAGTAAAATCTTAAAAAACTGTTCTAAGACTGTCTGCAGTAAAGCAAGCCAATGCTACTCCTTTGATTCTATTTCGATAGCAAAGATGTCATGCTTCGTCGAGGTATGCATGTCAAACGTTCGGATCATTCATTGTTCCATGGTAATTTGTAACTATATATTGAAGTTGGCCGCCTGTACACAATCAAAATAAGAATTCACACAGGGCACTCCCTAATTGTGACCATTCTGATTGAGTGGATACGTTATTGGGTACATATCTTTAAAGTAGTATGCTCATATCTCTGAATTATTAGCCGTGGAATGACTATGAATTAAAGCATGATCAAATGTTTTCTTGAAAGCATCAAGCTAATGGCACACTGACTACATAGTGGTGTAGAACAGTCTCTATAGTCAAGTTGCTCGACAGTTAGTTAGTATGTATGCGAACCTAAAGTGATTGACCGAGAGAACTCCGAGCCAGGTTTGACCTGCTCTCCAGAGCTACAATTAGCAATAGTTGTAGGGAAGATATCAGACTAATGAAAATACCTTCGGACAATGCCTTATACCGCAAGATGGCCAACAGACAGGATGTTCCGCTTTGATATATTTCTTTTTTAGAGCTTTGAATATCAGCAACAAAATCACACAGCATAGATTAGTAAACTGACTATACTTATTTTTTCGTGGAGGTGGATGACGCTATTGAAGCTTAGACTTTATTGTATTATTCAGTTAAACTTAAGTCACGGACAAGATTTAATTAGAAAACCTAATGTAAACTATTCGTCTTGGATGTTGGTACAAGACGGGAATTTCGTGAAGAATTTTCATTGAGATTTTGTTCGGAAAACTTCAAACATTGAGTAGATCAGAAAACAGCAGAGTTCAATCGAAAGCATGTATTGTTTTCCATGCTCTTCTACGTAAAACATACCAACTTCACTACAGAATATTTTGATACAAAGCTAAAGTCAATTACCATCTCTAAATGGCATAAGTCTTTTCTGCTTTCATTGATTGAAAATATCCTATGTGACCTAAAGAGCAGACATAAGAACTGAACTGAAGGATATAGCACTATGCCTAGACCTAGATGATTTCGAAATTTTCTATTGACAAACAGATTACACTAGAAAAAAAATTGTAGATGTGTTGTATAGCCTAACAAGCTGTTTGGATAGATAAACAATCGATTTTCAAGAGTACCAAAATCCTGAAGAAATAATTGAAATATACTAGTAGTCTTAGTTTTATTCAGTTTAAGGATGTCAAGTAGAATATGATCAATGAATTGATATTTGATAGTCAGAACAAAATTTTTGATCATTATATTCTGTATTTTGGTATGATGTGAGATAAATCTACAAGCAATTATCAATGAGGTGTGAAACGATTTCCATCTCATTCTGGAAAAGGATAGAAACTTGCGAGACACAACATAGAATGGAAACAGTATTCAGGGAGCATTATCCGGAATAGGCAACAATAGTCCAACATCTTTTAACCTGGATGTCTGTCAGAAAAGCTAGACTCATTCTAAACTTGTTGAAAAATATTTCTAAAGAAGTTGGCAAAGACATTGATGGTTTCCCAACTGCTTCTAACCACTTATCTTTATACTTCAAGCTTTCTGGAAAAAAATCAAACGATATGATGAAGAGTTCACATCGAAAATTGAAGCTATTCGTTTGATGACGATAACTATGAGCTCGTAGTGATAGAGAGATGAAAGAGTCTTCCCTTACCCTTTGTAGACAACAATTTTCTTTTTGTACAGCCTATAGGTTATGAATTACGTTCACATTTCAATAGATATTCCACCGTAAGATACCTTTCTCTATCCTCCAAATTATTAATATTGAAGAACGTGTATTTTGTTGAAATATCTTCTCTGATTTGTGAAATAACGGTTGAGTACAAGAGTAGAGTATATGAAATACGTTTTTTCGGCGACTCAATTTTTTGATTGATTGTTAATGGTTGAGATATAGTAGGAATTAAACCTGTAAGACATGGTATGTGAGGACTATTTTATCATCCTACTGACCTCTTATCACTATCTGTTGTGATCGTAGCCAAAAGTCATAATTAATAGTCATGTTTTTGCTTTAGCAACATTTTCAAAGAATATTTGTCGAAATATGATCGACTTTTGAAATAATGGTGTTGGATTCTCATCAAAACTTGCGGTTCAAATAATTTTTCACTGTTTTTGGATTCTTGAGATCATAGGTTGATGTGACTTTTTAATTCAGATGCATGACAACGAAGTCCATGCATTGTGTCGATCGGATAAAACTCAGAACTCACACCAGATTTTGTTTTTGTTTGTAGGTGTTCGTACTGATAATAATGGATACACTTGTCCACTGCTTGCTGTGCATACGTGGAGAAAATCTACAGAAAATATTATGACAGAAGTTGGCACCCTGCATACAATGAATCAATCAAGTGGATTTCTAATGGACAGAAGTAGAACTAATACGTCGTTAGCAAGCGCCAGTCAAAGAAATGAATACAAAGTTGGACTGGAAGAGGACATTAAAATACTTCCTATTGAAGATATCATTTCAATCGATGTGTCGAGTGGAGTCAAGAAGGCGATTGAGCAGCAGAAGACTGCGAAACGCAAGGCTGCACATCGAGAAGAGCTAGACTGCTGCCAAAAACTGAAGTTGTGCTGTATGAAAAACGTCTGCTGTTGTTGTCATAAGGAGGCACAAGTAATGCCTGAAATTGAGACCGTTATACGTCAGAAGCAAAATGCTACTCGAACTATTACCATTACTATCAAGCATCTTCGTCATGGTCTAGTTCACACGCCATCAAATATTCGAGTTCTACCAGCTGAAAAACAAGCAAAATTTTATGAGGACCTGGTCCATCTCGATACACTCAAATTCTACTATCTGAATAATGACAACTTCGACGAAGCCGAGTTCAAGGTGCAACTACAAGATAGCGAAACTCTCGCACGCATTGTAATGCAACTCAAAGGCATGACCGGTCATTATCCTGATGAAACAGAACTCAAAAAGATTATTGAGCAGCATAATTCCCGTCTTTTTGGTGAATTAGCGAAAGAAAACATGGCAATCTTGGAAGGAGCCTCATCTGTAACGACTGCCGTAGTAGAACAACAACTTGTCTAGAACAGTGTGAAAGTGATTCTTTACTGATACGGACGTTATAACCAATAAAAGAACATGAAATAATTTCATTTTATCTAAGCATTTTATTTTTTTCAATAAAATTCACCGCAAGAATGAACATGACACGAAAATTCATATTAACAGGTTTAAGAGCTTGCAAAATACGTATATATTGGCTGCTCTAAAGCTATTCAAATCTAGGCGTAAACAATACAATCAATTTTAATTCTATAAGAAGAAAACAACTACTTCCATAATTCAGCTACTTCATTCTACTTTTGGCTAATCATACAGTTTTCTGAAGCTACTTGAAGGCACTTCGCTGTATCTCAACTACAGTGTCGTGAAAAATTATAGAATCACCTTCCATCTTAGACTTTTTTCAAAGTTTTTTATATATCAACATCGCTTCTTCGTTTTAAATTTATCGTATATATATAAAATGGAATGTCCTTTTTCAATATTTATTATAATAAATATTGAAAAAGTACATTCCATTTTATATATATACGATAAATTTAAAACGAAAAAGCGATGTTAATATATAAAAAAATTCGAAAGAAGTCTAAGATGGAAGGAGATTCTATAATTTTTCATAATACTGTATTTCCTTAGTCAAAATATCGTTGAGAACGAAGATCAGTATTTCGTAGAATTTTGCAGACATTGCAATGAGTTTCGACCTGGCTTAAGGGGATTCCTTCCACTTTTCATGTGTTTGTTTGAAAACACCTCAATGAAAACTTCTGAACTGTAAAATGCTAATGAATACGGAGTAATAGAGTAATAGCTGTCATAGAATTGACTTTGCAAAACGTTACCTTCTACGAGATAATGGGAACCTAAATGCTAAAAAACATCTAAAGCTATCTTTTCATCACTGTTATGCAATTCATCCATTGTTACTGAAACTATTTCCGCTGCAGAGAGAGTCCAGTCGAGTGGTTCAATATTTTTCGTTGAAAAGTGTTGTTCCTTTCACATAGAAGAATCGCAATATTGGAAGTTCTGTTAAAAAACATGTTTTCTCGTCTGATGCATAGTTTGTAACATCTCCCGAAATTCACAAACACATTATTTTTTAAACCATAAAAAGGCGCTCTAATTTGCACGAATTTTTAATTAAATTGAAAGTTTCAGCACGATTGGTTGGTTGTAATATGTGAAAGAAAACGAGAAAAAATTGCAAGTTTTTATTTGAAAACTGATTTTGATAATAATGCGAAAGAACGAGAAGCATCATATTTTACTATTTCGAATCTTCTATTTTTTCATTCATAGTTATCAACTATTGCACCTTCAAAGCAATTATGCGGATGCATTCTTAACCTTGCACAACACATTCTGATGATGAAATAGCTACAGTGATATATATCATTTGTTACACTGAAGAACTTGGCAGCTGCTTTCTTGAATAGATGATCTCTAAAGTTAGATTCTTCAACATGGAAATAGCAATGGAAACTTTTCGTTGATAAGTTTGTGAGTTGTTTAAGTGGTGCAGTTTTTCACTTTTGCGCAGATTAAAATTTATATTCAAGCTATCAAGAATGATTAGCAGTTATGCAACGATTTGACACAATCGTCATATGCTCAACATAGAAAGTGTGAAATGATCAAATCATAACGTTGCGAAATAACCAGTGTCAGTGTCTGTGAGTTTATTCAGATATATAATAGTGCATTGAGATTTGCTGTAGCTATAAGGGATATGTACAACAGGTTTATTTGTAACAGTTAAAATAATAATAATAATGATAAATTCAGAAAAATAGAATACGACAATGAAAAGCAACAAGTTAAACAAAAAATAGAGTTCCAGTAAAACTTTCTGCTTGACATCTAGAAGAAGATAAGACAAGTCCTTTCTCTGGCGATCAATTGTCCGTCGAAAATAGCTGCAATTAATTTTTCACTTAACGTGTTTTGCATTAGTACAATGAGCATCAAGAACACGTGTGAGTTACATGTTTCAATTCCTAAGAGACTGCACCAATAAGCTTTTTTTACTTGTTTTTCTTTCTTAATTATTGTTTGTTCAATAATTAGTTTATATGTCGATGAAAGAAAAGAAAATCCATTCTCATATATTTCTCAATCATCATTTGTAACGATACAAATCATGAAAGTCTCCAAAGTCCAGGTCGATGATTCTGGCCTCCGGATTCTTCAGGAACCGGCCGGCAACGGTCTAATTTCCGGCCTTTTCCAGCCGTTTCCGATGTCTTTCCGGTCGGAAAAATATGACAACCGGTTCGAAACCTCTTTGAAAGATCTTTGAAGGATATTTTTATCATACACCTTAGTTTGAAGACGCCTTGTGCACCTAAATAGTAAAAATCAAAAGAAATCACTTTCGTAGAGTTTTCGTAAGACGATCCTTTCGTGAGAGTTGTTTTCAGACGACCATCTGACTTTAAGAAAAATAAAATACGTCGGAAATCTTTTCTCAGATACCTTACATTCAAGGTATCATTGACTCAGAGACCACCACAATCGTCACTAACAAGATTTGGTATGGACACTGACGTAGGTGAAAGTGAAGGAGAAAATTTGAATCCGCATCCTCCTCACGAATGGGAATGAAATACCTCACTTACGTACTCCGACGATTTGGAAAAGTGCTTGCTGTGGAGCACGACATCATCTCTGTCTCTACACATTATGTGTAGGGATTGTGAAGTCTTTGAAAGATCTTTCGAAGTCTCAGAAAGACGTTTGACGGCCGTTCAAAGATTTTTCAAAGTCTTCGAAAGGGTTTTGAAAGATGTCTCAACGTTTTTTGAAGATCTTTCAAAGTATTTGAAAGTCTTCGAATGATCTTTGAAAGGCCGGATGTCGACTTTGTCAACAGAACGGAAAGAGGTGCAGTATAACCTGGATCCTACGATCGGGAGAAAATACCGGAACTATTTTGTCAACGTGACGGAAACAGCAGATATGCAACTGGGACCTGGTTAACGTGATATGAAACAGGATACTTAGTCGGGAGCCGCACAGGAAATGACAACCGTATCCGAACTTTGCGCCTTGGTGCAGGAATTGGTGGGAACTGAGTAGGATCCGTAAGCCGAATCTGATTTTGGATTACTGCTCCCAGGAATTGGTCGGAATTTGACAGGATCCTGTCGTACATCTCTGAATTGGAAGAAAAAACGTTATAAATGAAAACACAGGGTGTGGGTGGGGTGTGCGTGGGTGTGACTTTATAGAATACCAACACGCACATCCCGCACCTATCAACACTCCATAAAATAACTATCCTATGGAAGCAATTATTTTGTATTAAACCAATTATTTGATGTGTTAATTATATAAAAAGAATTTTACATTCATCAGTACGAATAAGCTGAAATTATTAAAAGCAAAATGTTATAGAAACAATTCACAATAATTAAATTTTCAGTTTTATTCATGTTGATCATCTCGAAAGTTCTGTTATTTCACCTATAGAAAATTTTTTCATTTCATAAAATTGCATATCTGACACAGCATCATGTACCGCTATCATTATACTTAACGTCATCAAAGAATGCAATTGAACAGAATCATCGACGAATCCAAAATAATATTGCATGAGATAAAAAACAAGCATGAATAAATAAGAACAAAAAAAAGATTCTTACTGTGTATTCTCATTTCTCTTTATTTATATTATAAACAAAATATTATTTTAGATACTCGATTAATCGTACAATGTCATCAAATGAACAAAATTTTCATTTGAGAGAACAAGCTGGTTCTATTAATCAAGCAAGTGCAGCATTGAGTGAACGAGGTTGAGAAGCTGAAAATGCTTTTTTCAGGCACTCAAAAATGAACAATTAGCTGCATTAAAACAAAAATTTGAACAACAAAATCAATGAAAAATAATGAAATTATGAATATAATTCAAATTGATGGATCTTCTCTCGACTACTCATCATTACTTGTATTGTTTTCTTATTTAGTATCGTATAAAAATAAAGATGCTAGTTTTTAATTAAGTAAAAAGTAAACATTAGTTAATCATTAAATGAATTTTATTACATACTTTAGACATGTTTCTAGTAATAATGACAGGGCAAAACAAATGATTTAAAATTCTAAGAAAAAACTTGCGAAACTCTCATTTCTAAATTAAAAATAACTAAAGAGTTCAATTGTGTGTAATACTCGTATATACTTCTAAATTAATCTTCAGAATAGAATTAATTTCGGTATATTTGTACAATACAATGCACCTCATCTAACTGCTTGAATAAACAAAAAAGGAGATTTTATTTCATAGTGAATGAGCAAAAGTTCTTCATCCTATGGACAGAAAAAATGTATTTTTAAAGCTTGTTCGTTGGCATCATTCTTTGTCAACCTTCAATCCACATTACTTCGTCATCGCGACGTGTGTTGTGCTCAATGACAATATAATCTATCTATTGCAGTAAATATGATAAGCAACTGTCGCCGCACAAACGAATACGGTTCAACATTTCATACGTTTTTATACATGCTGTTTTAAGAAAAATATTCACAAGGACTTACGTGTACAAATATATCAAAGATGTTGTGCTATCAATTCATAAAAAGAAGTTGCTTATCATATTTTACTCCAAAAAGGTAAATAATCTAGACGAATCATTATATACATTGCAATGACGAAATTATGCGGACCATAAAAGATATTACAACTTGTCAGAAGCACATCTTTCAAAATATACATTAAACTATTATGAAAGACTATGAGTGGATGGTTTTAGACACTTCTTCGATATATGTATGGAGTTTCTCTCGAAATCCGAGTCATACCGTGACATCTACCTGTTCGAGAAGAACCAATTAGTTTAGCTATAGTTTCCAGCCAACACACAGGACAAATACGTGACGATATCATTAATCTGATGAAGAAGTACTATTAGTTTTAATTGTGGTTCTAGCTGCTAAAAGAATTTTCTTATAGTTTTAACAAGGGCTTTAATGCAGAAAAGCTATTGACTCTTTTTTTTTCATTCTTTTTATTAGAATACAGAGGATTGATTGGTTAGAAAGTAGTAATCGCTTGGCGAAAGAAAAAAACACATCATGGTTTTTTTTTATCATTTAGTTGTGCACGACTACCGACGCATCCATATATCGAGTTTCTCGTTCTATTCAGTTTGTCGCGCGTTTATAATAGGCAAAGATCCACCAGAAAAAGAAATGGAAAGAAAAGAAAAGAAAAAGATGTATATCGACTCTTACTTCATAGATCTTAGAATGGTGAGCAAATGGCGCTGATATTCATCCATCTCTTATTCTTCTCTGTTTCTTAATGTACGTTCTCGTTAAATTCTATTAAGTCGAATAGATAATTTTGTCTTTTTGTCTTCTTCTCTACTGATGGAACATTACAACGTTAATTGTTATCTTAATACAACAAACAACACCAATGAAAACAATCAATGCGCTGTTTGTGGATACAGACCAGGTCGAATGAATTTCGGCGCTGTTTCTTGCGCTTCTTGCAAGATGTTCTTCCGTCGTCACGAACATTTTGATATGGTACGTCCATTTTCATCATTTTCAAAATGATTTATTTCAGTTGTCTTTTCACACAGCAAAGAAAAGTGTGAGTTCGATGGTAAGTGTACTATCAATCTAAACGATCGACGATCCTGTCGCTATTGTCGCTTGAGGACATGCTTTGAAGTTGGAATGAGCAGAGCTCTGTTTCGTTTCTCACATGGTGTCTCTGCTTCACGTCCACGTCATTCTCGAAAAAAAGAAAAACGATCTAGTGAACTGTGCAGTTCAAAAGATGCCTATCATAGAAGCACACTTGTTCCAATATATCAGTCATCTCGATCCTATGCCATTCGTCCACTCGATCTGCTCCATCGTGACCGATCCTCGCTGAGCATCGAGCAGTGGTGTCTTCTTTCTAATGTGGTTAACTTCTTCAATGAAAAATCACAAATAGTAAATTTTCGACAAGCCATGACTGCTCACGCGGCATATCCTCCGAAAGTACGCATGAAGACTGCTTTGGCTAGTTTACAAAACATGTTTAATTTTATTCTTCAACCCATTCTTCCATTCATTCAAGGCATTCCACATTTCGTAGCTTTGCCAGAGAACGATTGTAAAATTCTTCTACAACAAAATATGGAAATTCTCATCGTCAACAATACCTACTTTACTTTTCGCGAAGCAGATTTGTATCGTGATTCGGCATATAGAATGGCTTCAGAATCATGTTATGGTTCGTCAGCAGTGGATAAAATCATCAAATTAATTGGTCAATTAGAAATAGATGAAACTTTATTCAAGCTCCTGTTTACTGTTTTATGCTTTTCCACAAGTTTCTACGTTCCATGGCCGTCTACGAATAAAAGTAAGTATTGAGACTAGCATATGGTTTTCTCCGAACAGGCGATTCACGAATAGGCTAACCTGATCAAATGGCATTCGTATATCACTGTCTGC
>CAJNSZ010002647.1:0-14427 GCA_905329745.1 Rotaria sp. Silwood2
TCACCAAGATTCATGTTGACCCACACTCACACTCAAGATATTTTCAAAGTGAAAATTCTTTTGAAATATCAAATAAATGGCTTCGTGAAAATTTCAAAGATCTATGTGCACTCAATTATAAAAATGTGCAGTCTTCTCTGAAGCAGCTTCGTTTCTCTTCCTATAAAAACTTTAATTTTAAATAAACCTTACCAAAATACCCGAATTCGACGGCATTATCATAAGGTGACTGCTTTTCTCGGTGTTTCTGACCAACTGTTCATTTAAAACCGTTGACGATTCCGGCTACGGTTGCTGCTATCTTTTTTAAAGTCATTTTTCAAAAAAAGATTTGATTTTTATTTATTTTAGAAGATGATTGGCGTAAAAATTTTCGCCTTTTCTGAACTTTCAGTTGGATTAGATTTTGCCCGATCAGTTACCGTTTTGAAGAATATTCACTCTACCACATCTATCCTCATCGTACAAATAGAAACCGTCTAATGGTATGATGAAACAAGATCAATCTCAAGATTAAATTTTTTAGTCGATCACACTCAATTAGAAAGATAATAATCAATTATTGCTCAAATTAGATCTTTACGTCTTTTGATAGAAGATTCTTAAGCGATAAATTTTGCCAATTTATTACGACTAAAGGCAAATATTTACTCGAAGTGTCATGTTCCAATCAGCGAGATTTCACGCATCCTAAGCAATTCTGAAGATGAAGAAGTAGCCGCCCCGTGAAAGAATCTAACATATGAAGCATTTTGAGTGATGGTTTCACTAAATGTCTTTTGGCAGAGATCGAACCTAATGGAAAAGTGATTAAAAATTGACCTAGACTGGTACACTGTTGAACAAGTGATTATTTTGCACGAAAAATACATCTTAAAAAGTGAACAGTGGAATATGAAACTAAAATATTAGTACGATTTCAAGAATCAGTCCAAGTTTCACTTTTAGGAAAGGATACGGATACGAGTGGGTGCTAAATTTAGATTGAGATGCAGTTGCCATGGAAATTGACATTTGTCAAGGTCTACGAGTAGCTCGAGTGTACGATTCGTTCGTTCGTTTGTCAATCGAATTAGTCGTTGATCACAATCGATCACAAGATTGATTGTATCATTTTCAACAGCATCGTGACCTTGTCCACCGACGTTTTGTCCATTGCGATAGACGAAATGATCACCATTATACCAACCATAACATGACGATGAACTATAGGAATGTTCTTGCAAAGGTGTCGATTTCGAGATAATGCCAAATAAGCTCCAGCCGTTCAATTTTTCGATCTTGAAACATAATGTACGATGCCCGGTCGTATACTCACCTTTTCCACGTACTTCTGTGTAATTTTCGGGACCATCTTGCACGACAACAACTTTGCCACTATCTTCAAATATCGCTTTACCTGACGTACGCTCAAATAGCTCATATGTGTCGAAAACATCAACATGAATCTTGGTGATCAGCGGTACACAAGCTTCTCGAACAGCAACCTTGGCTGGATTGATAATTTCTTCCTTTAATTGATTGAGTTTATCCATCCATTCACGAAGATCAGTCTCAACAAAATCAATATTTTGGCGACCTTGATGCAACTCATTTGTCAATTTATCCAATTTGAGCTTTTTATGAGCCAAATGACCAGTTGTGTGCTGAACTAATTCGTTCCTAGTTTCCTCTGCTACTCTTTTGATTCTCGCAATCGACTCATGTTCCCATATGTCAATTTTTTTCATCAATTCATCTTGCAAAACTTTCATATTTTGCCGCGGTTCAGTCGATTGCTGAGTCAGGATTTCTTGAACAAGATCACGAGTCTCTTCTACTTGATCCAGTTGCTTGATAACTTCTTGACGATGATTTGTTGTGTGTTGAAAACAGTAATTATTCGAACATCCATCGCATTTAAAAACACCTCTTTCTTTGTTACATATCACGCAAAGAGGTTTGTTAAAGATCGTCGCCATTGAGTGATGGTGAGAAAGATGAAAGAAAAAAGAAAAACAACAAGCAATGTTCGACGCTTGCTTTTTCGTTCTTGTCAAAGTCACGTTTAGATTGATGACAGCGTGTTTTTATTGCAAGTAGAAAGCTATTTACAGAAAAAGAAACACGTGGTTACATAGGAGTCACACAACGTAGTCAAAACAACAACAACAAAAAAAAACAAATCGCAAAGTAATAATATCTGACAAAAAAAATATTCATATACATGTTGAGTATGTACTCGTATTTTACGGTAAGAATCGATCACGTTGATCATGCGCACTCATTTTCTTCGTCTTCTTCTTGCCAATGATTGGGTCGATTCTAGGTAACTAATCAAAGACCTTATAGAATGCAATGAGGATGATATACACTAACCACATAGAGAGAATAGTATAAGATATCAAAGCCAATAGCATAGCCTTGAGGATTGATTAACAAAGCTTATGAAAACTCGAGTACACAATTATGATGTCGACAAAGAAGTAATAACTAGCTTGTAAAAGATACATAGATGTAATGCCAAACAGAAAATGGATCGTATAATAAAAAATAGATGGTGCAAAGAGATCTACTAGTTTGATTAGATGACAAAACATCGAAAACAAAACGTCGAAAAAGATAAAATTTTGAAGCACAAAAAACTCGAAGAAAAAAGTATCGAAAAATTTCTAGTCTATACTAAAGGAGAAATATGACTTATACAAATAGCCTGTTGGTTCTCTTATATTACTGTTGAAGAATTTCTCCAAGCGCGTATATATGTAGTTATTTTTCTTCCTGTTGTCAGAGTCTCGACTACTGTTTCTATTTTCGCTCGTCGAATTTTTCTTCCTATTACCCGTTCATACATATTTCGTTCTAACGACATATCTAACCATTATATCGTTCATCATGATTAAGGAGCATTTTATTCTTCTTTTCATGCCAGTAAGTATTTCTTTGGTCACGAGCAATAAGGGAAAATCTGTTTTGGTGCATGATGGTTACATATATAAGATAAATAAAGCCACTGTAAAAGTAAAGTATCCGACTTGCCAAGAGCTTATGTGCGGTACTCGTGCTTATACGGATTCGAATAATCAATATATTAAAAGTCAAGGTAATCATAATAGTCATTTACCATTATCAGTGGAGGTTGTATAGCTAAGATTCAAAACTATAGTTTAAAAACGAATAATAGAAGAATCAACTTCGATCAACATAATATACGATCAAAAATTTACTTGTGCTAGTTTTCTTTGTCAGGTCTAACAATTGGTTTATCATCACAAGAAGAGAGTATGTTACACCTTCCTATGATTTTAACTGTTATTTTAACTTTTTTCCAGAATCATCTCGTATCGAGCTCGTCGTCAAACAACACTTATCTTAAGGTCTGGGTGACTGTGGGTCTTCGCTTCACTTACATCCATACAATCACACTCACATCTACATTCAAATGTCATTATTCATATGTAGTTGTGTACAACAAAATCCAGATGACGTAAGAGTTGCATTTGTCTTACTTCAACATACACTCAGTGTCGATGTGATCAACACATTTACACCATCGTCATATGAACTCTATTTATGTCAGCAGGCCACTGATAAGGCACCATTTAGAATGCCGTCAACTATGAAATAATGGATGAGCTTGACGAAATGGCTGACTGCAGAAGCAGGTAAGATTTCTGATAGAAAATGTTTTTCAAATACAGTGAATATACAACAATAAAATGATATAGGTATGCAGAACAACAAAATAGCTTCCCTTCGTACTCTGAATCTACTTCTGTTTCTTTCATTTAAATGAATAATATTGTAAGTATCTTAGCGTTAAATCTAATATTGTTCTAAATTGTCATGCTTGTAAATTTTTACGATTGGTTTAATCGAAGAAAAAGGTAATTATATGTTTCATAAAAGAGTTGTTATATCTAAAGAGACAATAATTTTATGAAATAACATTTTTAGCCATTTTCTATTTTCCAGAACTAAGTGAAGATGACTTAACTTAGCCGACATCGGTATGAATAATTCACGACTGTTGATCAAAAGATGGTAATCTTTGTGTAAAATTTAAGTCACTGACAAAAATTGTAAATCTGGCACGAGTACATATCAATCTTTCGTCTAAAAGCGAAGAAAAACATAAGTGGTAAATTGGTTTAGTTGAAGTTGATTGTCTTACTAGTTTGGTTGAGCACGATCAAGAGCAAATAAAATGGTGCAATCAGGCTTTAGGCAATATATTAAGAAATGTTGCTACCGTTATCTTGTTAAAAATTTTTTTTCTGTATAAACGTATTGTGTAGAGACTTATTTTATTTGTTTGATTGAAATAATGGAGTAAATATAATTTAGGAGCCGAGATAGAGAGATAGAGCCTAATATCTAATAGAGGAAATTATTGGAGTCCATTGCATTTTTCTCATTCATATTTGAAGAATATACATATTCAGTGTAATTGATAGTTTTCCCTTTTTTTCAGGGATATAAATGATATTTCGAAATGCGTTTAGATCAAATAAATTCCTTATATAATTTTAGAGTTTTGTTTATTTATTTTCTTGTTTGATAATATTAATATAGTGAATGTTCATTCAATTTTTTAGAAGATTTTTCGACAATGGTTCATGATGACGCATCCAATGTTTCACCAAAATACATATTTTAGGCGTTGAAAACTTTGTGATAAATAATTTCATCTCTTCATACATTCTAGTAATAATTTCTTAAGAACTGTCGAGCAACTAACGGATTATCATCGATAACAGTTTTTATTATCAGATGATATTTATTATAATTTAAAATAATTTCATTATTATAATATTCACTTTTCCATGGTCAATGTGGATGTCAGTGTGAAGAGAGAAATGCTCACATTCGCATTCTAAGACGCTATTTGTCTGTAATTAACATTTAGTAAATTTAATGAATATTTTTAAAACCATTGTCTTGTTTCTGTTGTACTAACATGTGCAAGGCTAGAACAAAAGAATTCGGCAAAAAATAAAACAAAGAGATTGGTAAAAAAAAGAAAATTCTTACGATTGTGAACAACAGCAAAATTGAAATTTGTCAAAAAATGCATAAATCAGTATAAAATAATGTTTTATTTAATTCAAACTACTCTATTCAAGCTTTTTAGTTAAAAATAATCGCTGACTTGGTTCTTTTTCATTAAAAACAACAATCTTCAAGATTGTTAATTCTACTTTATAAATAAAAGCTTTGCTTAAAATCTGTGTCAGCTCACCAAATATGCATACCCTCAAAATAACATATATGGCAACAAAGTATGTCCAATTTTATTTCTTATAATTGTTTTTAATCTAGCGTCACATACGTAAGTGTAGGGTGTCGCCTTCTCCACAATGACACCAACCCACGCCCACACCCTCAGAGAAAGTTTTATTTTTATTGAACAATAATATGCAATAATGAGAAAAAAAATCATAGTTCCAAATAATAAACAAGAACAATTTAAATAGCTTAATTTGTTTTATTGTTTTATACTGTGTCTGTTGTTCAATGAATGGATCCATTATCCGTTGATAATATTCAAATGAGAATTCTTCCAATTGATATTCCATATTATGGATGAGTTTTTTTTTCTTATTTAGAATATTAATAATGGAGTGCCAGCTGCCTCTCCCTGTCAAACTATTACTCAAGAAGATCTGATTAAAAAACTACAAAAAGTTGACGCATTAAGAGCTGATATTCATAAATTAACAAAAGAATTGAAGTATAGGGATCAAATCATTACGAAGCTCAAGAAAAAACTGCAATTAATTAAAGACGAATTCAATTTATTGAAACTGAAGTTTAAAATAGAATGCAACTTTCATCATTTATTTAGATGTAAACATATCTTTATTTTTGGATGAAGAAAATAATATTAATATTGATGTTGCACAATATTTAAATCATATCTTATATATTGTTTGTTCAAACATGTATTAATGTTTTTCTTTTTGCGAATAAATGAATTGTTCATTTCGTATGCGTTGAATAGATCAACAATTTTAGTATATGAAAATCTATGTTCGACTATTTCTCGGATCAGATTTCCTATTTTTGGGATGTGACCGTGAAATTCTACATCCACAAATGTGTTTTCTCCAATACATAGGAATGAAAAGTTTTCGATCGATTCTGGAGGACGTGGTGGTGGTGGGGGAGGAGGGGGACGAAAAGATGTCGGGTCGAAAAATTCGTTTTGACGAATTTCCCAAAACTGGTCGTACAAAGTATTCTCCGTGGCTGACTTACTACTGTCATTACCAATTGAACAAAAGAGGATGAGGATGTGGGGTAACGATTGTAGCTCTTTTCTCAATCTACCCCCTAATAAACAACCATACATACATCCACACCGACACATCAATACTCATCGTGTAATTCAAAAATACATTCCCTATCAGAAGCATGAGGACTGAATGATGGATCATTATGTTTTGTTTTGAATGTTGTTAGAAATTCATGTATCACGATGATGAGCTGAGATTTGAAAGCAAGAAAAAAGCTCGCGAACAAGGATTGAAAGAGAAGGATCGGATGGCAAAAGTTGAACAAAGTTAAACTAATGACGAAAACAGATCGATAGGAATGAGAATCCGAAGAAGAAAAAAATGAATTCTCTCTTTTTTTTTACGTAGATATAATTTTTGGCGGAACCTATTTTTCATTGTTCCATTGCATTGTGCACAACAACACTAAATATTAACAGTCAATCAAACGTTTGATCATGACACAAGAAGACATTGAAACTTCAAATGAGACTGATCAGCAATCACATGTCAATGGGCCATCATTGTTTGGTATCATCAGCAGCCATTACCGATGAATGGCAGGACTCACTGATGTAGTTCGTACTAAGTTGCGGTGACGTTTTCAGCGCAGCTATTTTTCTTATTTTCCTTTGTATTTTCTTAACTATTTTAATTCTTGAATTAGCATTCGGTTTGGTCTATCGAGGTCTATGTCCGATTGAGTCATATATTCCAACTTATCTCATCGTATCAGGTCCTAGTGGCATCGTTGCTGTAACAGTTTTGATCTTTTAATAGTAAGCAATCGTGCTCTGATGCTATAAACAAATTGAACTAGTTTTTTTTTTAAATTTTAAGGTAATTACATTCATTATAATGTCCAACAAGAGTTTGATGAAAAAAAAACAGTAATTGATATCGTCATGACAGTTATAGCGGGGATAATTATGATGCTATTATCAACTTTCCTATTCATTAGGCTGATAGCCGTGAGTACGAATTTTTGTTGTTTGTCTTTCTTTCTGCACTTTTTTTTTCTTTATTTCATTCAACAAGGGCAGCGTGTGCATGTTTCAAATCAAATCTACTGTGAATTTGAATGATTATCAATCAAGCAATTATTTTCAATCAACTTTGTATCGGTTTGCATTTCGAATTCTCATCGTAAGGTATATCTGTTTCACAATGAACTGTTGTCTTTCATGTTGTAGGCGACCTCCTCAACTGAAGAAGAACTCAAATAAAATGAAACGTAACAAAACAAAAAAAACAATGGTGAAATTAGAATTATTTTTTTTTAATTTCCCTCTTTTTTTTCTACAATCAACATGCATAAGAACAACAGATTTATAGTTCTTTTATATACTGAAAACCATACAGTTACACATTTTCTTCCTTTCGCTCTCGTCATTGTCGGCTTTCAAACTCACTTTCTATTTGCGACAAGTTGAAACTCATCGACAGACGTACCAACATGAAGTCAGCATGGAAATAACCTTCATTTACTTTTACATTTTTTGAAATCGAAATTCTCAACTCAAAAGTAATCGAAGAGGACACTTCTGTCAGAGGAAATTCCCACTTCATAAAAGATAAACTAAACAAGCACTTCTCATTGAATCATAATTCAAGTCTGAACTTATTGAAAAGTATTCAACAATGGCAAATAGAAGCGATATTAGAACGTTAAGCAGTTTCAATGGAACAGTGACAATGGAAATTTTTTCTCAGTTGATTATAGCTCTCAAATCTTTTCAAGCACTAAGCTATCAGTGACTGAAGATTATCTCAAAGTATGGTGATAGTAGATGAATGAGTAGACTTATCTTTCGGTGTGGTGTGGATGAAATGGCAAGGCGTGATGTTGACTTTCTCTTCGTCTATATCTACACTTTTCACGACCAAATCTGCCCGAATTGTGTATTTTATTTTAGCTGTTTTGAAAATCACGTTTTTCCAGGATTATATGTCATTCATAAAAAAGTACTTTCTCATGTCGATGGAGAATGAATTTTCTGAGCTCATTTTGATTTTGCATTGAAGAAGAATGAACAAAATCGAGTTCTGATCTGCAGATGAGTCCCTGCGAGTCGATTTTGGCAAGAAAATACCAAAAATCAATGGAACGTGAAACTATTATTTCGAGTTGAAAAGCCTATAGGTTTTCCTAGTGAGGCTTGAAGCTAATGTTCTTTTATTTTTCTGTAACAAAGGTCTAAGTAATCGAAAAAGTTCGGAGACATTGCGGTTCAGAATACTGTTTCCAAGATGTAACAATTTTCGGAGTTTGAGTTGTGGCTGTAGATGAAGAGGAAACTCACACCCACACACGCCTATAATCTTGTCAATGCCGATTCATCTTTAAATACAGTAAAAATAGAAAATAAAATAAAAATAGGATCAATACTGGAACACTGTTTATTTATCAAAAAAAAAGAATAGCTAAATGTTGATAATTATTTTATCTCCATAAGAAGATATCTTTCCAACGGGTTTCACGTAGACATATTCGCATATTCCACTGTGCTCATCAAGTAGTTTGGCACCTCGTAATCTTGTTGCTTCATGATGATTTGACGGCTCTCTTTAATGGATGTGGTTTGTTCAGCAACCATTGGATATGCACTAATGCTATCGATCCACTGATAGATAGTTGCTAGTGAATTTGAGTCTGGGTTGGATGTCAAGTTTTTCCTTTGGCTTTCATAATTATTTTTCACCTTTTTCAGTTCATCATGCACAAAGTCATTGAGATAGTGCGGGTCTTGTGTGGTACAAATCTCAGTCTCTTCATCAATCATCCGATTAAGACCAGACAAGAACGGATCAGATTCTCTATTCTGAGTTGTATCCATCAAGAAGCAAGTTAATGTAGCACCAACAGAGCACAGCTGTTTTGATATGTGAACCATACCGCTTCGATTGAGATCTGAAGACTTGTGCAAAAGTGTATGCCGAAGTTCATAATCGATTGGAAGATGTTTGCTAGGAGGACATCTGCAAACTTTACATTCATCTCGAAATTCGTGTACGTCATCAATTTTAACCCAAAGATTACCCAAGCGACGATGTTTACGTTTACAGGACAGGCAAATAGTAGATGGACGTGAGATAGCAATTGGACTTAGCTGAATGGATACTTTAGTAGATTCCATGTTCCATAAGGCAAGAATTCGAAATATGTTTCTCATGGTCTCTAACATCGGTCGAATCATTGATTTAATATCAATTTGAGCACGTCTGATCGATCGCCATTCACCCTGCATACCATATGGTTTGAGATTTCTACGAATATATTCCAGGAGTCGGGTTGATTCCTTCACAGAATGGCGCCAAATCGTTTCATAGTCATCTTTCTGATGATCATTGAATTCGATTGAGTTTTGAAGAGCGATCAGATAACGAAATGGTTCACTATCAAAACAAAAAGTGTTTTCCTTGTTAAAAGGGACGTTACCAAGGTGAAGCGATTCGAGCATTGACCTGAGTAAACCTTCTGTATTTCCGGGAGCAAAGAATGTTGAACGAGTATTGGTAAAAGAGAAGAGAACGTTGTCACGAGCATTCTCACCCAGAAAATCGAACAACCGTGTCAAACATGTTCGGAAGAAGACATTCAATTGTGGTACATTCGGTTTGAGAAAGAAACAGACGGCATTCACATGAGTGAAATGATTTATGTAATCCAAAATATGCTCCATGTTTGCTTCGTCTTGTGAGAGACCACGAGTATCTCCGAAACCTGGTGTGTCAATGATGCGCAACTTTGTTTGATTTCCATCACCGTCATTAAGATGAAACACATAAGACTTACAGTGTTGTGTAACTGAGTGACCAGGATGATTATGATTTTCATTGCTCGAAGAACCGATAAGGTCGAATTTTACAACTCGCTCATCCAATGTATCGCTGATACGTAGAGGAAAAGAGACAGGTATGAGAACGATCGGATTGCTAGATAAAGCCTGTTTAAGTGATTTGAAAGTGAGATAGTTCATAAGGGCATTAATGAAGGTTGACTTGCCAACACCGGATTCACCAAGAAGAAGAATGTTGATGATGTCCAAAGTTGATGACGGTAGTAGAGAAGCAGATTGAGTTGATGTTCTTGGTGACGAGGGTGGTGTGAGAGATGAATCGAGAATCACTGTTTCAGCTAATTTAAATGTACAATAGGAAAAGTCAACATAAATGAGGCGTATTTTTTCGTTTCCATTACGTTCTCGAATCAGTTGATTGCGGAGGTAATTCCATTGTGACGGATTTGTATTGTTCAAGATGTCAGTAGAGCACAAAAAACGTTGAGGTTGTTCATATCGACCTAATTTTTGTTCGATGATGGTTTGGTCATCGCTGTCTTGTATACCACGATCGAGCGCGTTACAATATTCAAACCTTAGACGCTGCAGCTCATTAATCATATTCGCTTTTGATTGCAAGTGGCTAGTGTACATATTCAAATCGTCTATCGTTTTTCGCCAGATGATGTAAGGCTCATCGCGAAATATTTGAGCGATATCGGCGGATATCTCTTGACCACTACGTATCGTGACGATCAATGATTGAAGTCGTCGAACCACATCTTCATGATAGACTTTTCCTTGCGAATATAGTCGATGCGCCTCTAGCAGTTGCGAAGCAAGATGCTTTTGAAGCAATCTTCTTGTATTTTCGTCTAGTCTCGAGCACGTCTGTTTTAATACAATCGAAGACTGAAGTAGATCGCTCTCGAAAATATCACGAAGTTCTGACTCTAATGGAGAATATCGAATAACTTCTCCAGTATATTCAGGAAAGAACCATTTAATAGGACTAAGACGATACCTTAATAGCTCACAATCGATCGGATTCTTTTTGAATTGATTTAAATTACGACAAAGATCAAGAAACTTGTTCATCTGGACTAATTTGAAAATATTTGAGTATACTGTTGTAAAAAGAATTCGATCAAATAGCCGTTCTACATCTGAAGCTATTATCATAATCTTCGAACTATTTTGCAAATGATCTCTTATTTTTTCTAATGCAGCATCGATATCATTAGCAAGTTTATCATCTGGTGGTAATTGGAGGATAACGACGATATCAATACCCAAACTTATTTCTGTAATAATGTGTGTTGCAGAACTATCGGACAGTAATGTTTCTTTCGATTTTTCGACCTGATTTGGATCATTGAAAAGGTGCTCCTTGTGATCTAAATAATGATAACGAAAGCATCGAGTATATTTATTGATCGAATGGGGATAGTCGATGATTGATGATATTCCAATGTTTGAAACGAAGTTCAGCAATGCACTCAATCGTAATTCATCTTCGATGCCAATCATTCGAGCAAGATTTGGACTTTCGTTCGTCTCACATCTTTGAATCTTGCATAGCACAGATTGATTTCGTATTATTGATGTTTTCATGGTGCTGATATCTAATACTCCAAGTATTTGATCTCGCCATCCATTATACAATGAACCAAGGCGTCCGGAAATATCGATAGCTGTACGTGTTATAGTTTCTGTGAATATATGCATGACTATCAAAAACCGAGAAGTTGCTAGTATTAAGTAGGTTTTTGCTTCTTGAAGATTCGACAGATGAATGAATGCGATCTACGAAACTAGGAAGTAAAATATTTGAGTAAAGTTAATTTCATAATATATTCAATTGAATTACAAATATAAAACTCATTCAATAAGTAAATTATTTGCCAGAAACCTATGGCACCCATTTCTACGTAAGAGAGCTTCCATGAGATCGTCGACTATCTGTCAAAAAACCAAGGTACCGATCAAAATCTACTAGTTAGATTTTACTTTTGAGCATTTACGAGAATATTTCAAGGATATTATCAAACGTCGTCTCTATATAATTGATTTTTAAGATGACAACTAAATTAACTATTCGCATATTATATTTCCATTTGCTGATTCAAAGTTATATGTCAAATGCTGTCTACGACTGCTCATTTTTCACGTACGAAACGTGCAAATATTTATTATACAAAACCTGCCATTTACTCATTATAAAGGACCCCACGCTGATATTTACACATGCTATGTAAATTTTTTTCCTTCACAAAATGGTAAAAAAAAGAGCGTGGGTATAAAGTTTTTCTACACTCACACACCACTCACAGTCTAATATTAACTTCAATCGGCAACCAATTCGAAGCAATTTTTGGATACTGTTCTGTACACAAACAAGTGTCGTATCCTTCAGTGGTTCAGACAATCGATATTTCTTCACAATGCACCATTGTAGGGTAGAAATTTGAAACAAACACTATTTTTAGTTCGACCGCTTCTTACCTTGATAGACCACGTTTTGCTCTTCTGGTTGGCTTCTCTTAAAAGTGTCAATCGTACTGTGTTGAGACCGATACAATGTCACTTGTACACCTGCACTTTGCATTTTACCGCAAAAAGTAAAAGAGAAAAAAAAACCACTACAAGCATCATTTTTCTTTCGCAAGAGAAATAAGTTTTATTCAATGACAAATGAGTAGGGGAGCTGTAAGTTTGTCGACAACACATTTATCGAAACAAAACAACACTATTTTTTTTTCGTGCATTGCATACTTTAATGGTTGAATAGAAGGCAGTACTTATATGGCACTCTGACAACAGATTTTTTCACCCATGGTATTGAAGATTAATAGAAATATTCGATTAAAAACATGAAATAGAGAAGATTTTGTACTGCTCAGATCGACCGCTTTTACTGAGATGATTTTAGAAATTCGAAAAAAATTACTTAATGAAAGACAAAATCTTCTTAACGCTTACTCATACTTTGTTTGAAGTGAGAGCATAGGGATGAGAAAACGATTATTTGCATATTCATAACATCAACACAATACTTATGAAGAACGAAAAAAAATTAGACTGCTAAAAAACGTCTATTCAAATGAAGAGAAGACAAAATGATTCACGAGCAAAAAGATATATTTCTCAACTTTTCATAATTTTCCGTTCAAGATTCTAAAAGAAATGCCTCTTTGTTATGCCTGATTGATACATCTAATATCAGTAATATACAAGGCAAAGTTCAAAACAGAAACAACTATGATAGTTATGGGTTCTTCTGAAAGAAGCTGGGAATCATGTTTTCCAGATTTTCTTCACTTGTTTGTTTTTTCTTTTAGGAGTTTCATCTTCAATATTTTCAATTTATCAAGATATGAAAATCGAACGAGGACAAGAAAGCAAGCTTTTGTGAGGTGAACAGAACAAATGTTTCTCGGCTAGCATGATTCTAATCGAGTTTCTTTCAATAGTGATGTATTCTCAACCACACTCTTTCTATTTTAAAATCATTCATGAGCGGGATAAATCGTGAGACAAAAGGAAATTCAACGAATGGATGGAAAAAGACAGAAAGGAAAAATGTCGAAAATATCGAAGGCGAAGAAGTAGAAAAGAAAGCATTAATATTAAGCTACCGTTTTAGTGCGACAAATAAAACATTAACGTTTTAGTAGAATTGCCCTCTTTTGTATTTTTACTTCTGAAATGTCGAACATACACCAAGTGTTGAAATAAATCCATTTTCAAAGCGTTTCATTCACGAATAAATACCGTAGTATTCCAAGACGAATCAGTTGGTTTCACTTACTACAGACAAAATGACTACTTTTTCTAATCGGATCAATTTTCTTTAGCAAAAAAAATCCTTTTTAATGATGCACCAAGTTCATATTAAAACGAAACAAAAACATCAAATACAACAGGTTACTGTCGATATGAGAACAGGAAATATGTTTCAAATTAAAATAATTGTATATATAGAATCCTAGAGACTAGCAAATTGAATCTGAGGAAATGAAAATTTGAACGTTGTAAGAGCAATACAAGAATGGGTTAAAGAGATTTTCCTAATATCCAAGTATTCAACGTGGACTCGTTAAGCTCATATTTGAGACAACAGTCTATCACATTTCAACCGCCATGGACCGAAATAGATAATTACAAATTCTTGGCTTTGATTGAGGAATTATTCACACTTATTTATTGAATAATGCAAAGCAGTTTCAAATACCTATCACCTTTAACTCCCTACTTTTTGAAATGCCAGAAACTTGCAAAATAACATAAACTATTTTCCATTCACGCAACGAAAGCTATTATATCTATGCTCACGATACTATAGATGCAATTTCATTATGTTTTTTGCTATAAATATTTACTTTCAG
>CAJNSZ010002648.1:0-14426 GCA_905329745.1 Rotaria sp. Silwood2
TTTATCTTACAGATATATTTGAAAGTCTTTAGAAATCTCTCGAATACGAAAAAAAGTGCAACTTTCTCAGGTTTTCAAAAAAGAACTATATTTTTAAGTCTTAGTTTTTCATGCTCTTAAAACGGCCATGTAATCGAGTCAAGAGATTTTTTAGACCATATTTTTAATAGTTGCAAAAACTACTGAGTCATAATATGAAAGTATATCCTGGTTCGAGATATGCTTTTTCCTTTTGATTAAATTAAAATGAAGGAATACATGATGGCATACTCTGACATGTTCTCCAAGGAATAGATTATTTGAAAATCTCTTTCTTTGGATTAATAGAATCTTTCATATCGTCCATTAAATAGACTACACGTGATTGTATCAGAGATAATGTTTAGAAGCATTTAAATAGTGACTCATTATTAAAAATTTGTTTTTATCTCCATAAGACAAAGTTTTCTTTGCTTCTGTAGAGCATTTAATACTGATTTTTTTGTAAGAAAGTTTAGTCAAGCACAATAAGAATAAATCGAGATGTTGAGAAAACACTGCGAACTTGATTTATTATTCTATCGTGGACTTTCTATTATTTCGAATGAATAAACCGATCATATTTTGATTTCAGTTCTGATTCGATTCGAATTATGAACTAGGAAAAATAATTTATTGCTAGTTTCACCTCCGTTTTATTCTTTTGCACATATTGTGTTCATGTTAAGCATGTAAGTACAAATAATGTTATTAATGACTGACAAGCATAGATGGCACGTGACATATAAAACAGTTAACTCAATTTCTCATAGACCATTGATTTTCTTGTCTTTTCTTCAGTTTTTGGATGCGATTATCAACTACGTAGTATGGTAGAAGTTATAGCACGGATCAAATTTGCTTTCTTTTTGAACACAAGTCAACTGGTATGAATCAATGACGTTGAAAATCTTTGAATTCAATGGAGAGTGATGGGTAAGATTGGACAGACCGTGCCTCTGCAAAAATTCCTTACATATCTTAATTGCCTCTTCAGGTGCTCTTTTTATTTTTTTCTGATTATAGGGAATGAACCTCTCCATAAATTCCACAATTTGCATTGGATTTAGTCTATATTATAATATGAAGAATCGACGACTTTTGAAAATCATGAAGATTTCAACTGAAAGAGATCTATCAAATTTAAAGTTATGGAAAATATTTAATAAAATTGGTTTATATTCAGAGAGAAAATTTGATCATATTGCTAATAGTATAAAAAATTCTCCTTTGTTCGCCCGTCGCATTATCAGCCACATGATCAGACAACAAAATATTTGGGTGAGCGGTGTTCACAGTTTTCTTCATTGACAAAATTATTTTATTATTCAAAGCTTTTTACAAGAGCAAGTATTTGTTATTCAGGATTTGAAATTCATTTCTGCTAATAATGATTACAACATGATCATAATTTTATATTTACTTAACATATTGTCACCCTCATCCACTCACCAATCCCATAGGTGAAACATGATAGCATTTAACTCGTTCGATCTTTAGCGATGCAACTTATCGATGATCCCTCTCGGAACTTGTCCTCTGTTACCTCACTCACATGGGTACATGTATTGATTTCTTCTCGAGTAGAAAAACAATGAACGCTCGATATTTTAAACCAGTATTTTCGATCATGCAGTGATAAGATTAATTGATGATATGTATGCAGTTATCACTTATACTTTCGCTTCGATTATGTTTTTTCGATTTAGTCCGTTCAAGAAGATTAACTCAATCGGTAAAACTGAAGAATAATGACCATATGTGTCAGAGTAACGATGAAACATCATCAGATTGTGGATTATCTGAAAAAAAACAGCTCGATTGATATTGTCTTTGACACCTATTAATTGATGGTTTGTCATTATGAAGAGCCTCCCGATCGTTCAGAAAAACTGTATTGCTAGAAATAAACTTAGAAGCAAGCATACGTTACGTCCAAGTCTTTTATTATATGAAAATTTGTTGATTTTCTATCGACTGCCATTTTATGAACGAGCCACTCGAGCTTATTGTCTCTGGTAAGGTGAAAATAATGGATTATTTGGTCAAAAATTTGTCTTTTGTTTTGATCATGTATCATTTGATAAAGCACCAAATAAAAACTTTGACTGTCACTCTTAATGTAACAGTTTGGCCAATATCACATTAATAACATTTTTTTGAATTTAAAAATCATTATTTCATCGTGCTCTTGTGGCGTAAGCGGAAACGCATCCGGCTGTTAACCGGAAGACAGATGGTTCGAACCCATTCAAGAGCTGTAATCTCTCATTTTTTTCTTATATGGTTATCGAAAAATACTTGTGAAATAGCTCTTACAAAGAATAAACACAGAAAGTAATTACATCATACGCATGATTGTCTTTTTTCCCATAGTTAAATGATTCAGCATTGAAAAAAAAGCACAAACGTGTATTATGGTATTATGTCATTTTTATTCCTCTTACGTTATTATTTCATAATTTTGTTTGAATGATTTCATTCAAAAAAACATGAGAAAAGCTCCTGAATGGATTCGAACCATCTATCCTCCATTTAGAAGCCGGTTGCGTTTCCACTGATGCCACGAGAGCACGATTGAATAATCAACTGTATCAAAAAAATACGTCTTCATAGTATTCAGTAAGAGAAAGATATGATTTTACACAAAGCAAAATTTTGTTTAGATAAAACTTGTTCTGTTCAATAACGTGAAAGATCATAATCAATCTGAATTAGTGAACATGCAGTCGTAGAAAGTCAGAAACCTGAAAAAACTTTAGTTTAACGAAAAAGGCGCATAAAATACAGCCCTAGATACTTTTGATATAGTACTTGTAACGTAGTATCGATCGTTTACTAGAAGAAAACATTTGATAATAGTGTAGATATTACTTGACATGAAAAGTAGATCTATTCGACTGCATTTAAAAAATGTTAATGAATGTTCTACTATTTCATCAATGTTCCCAATGTTCTTAGTTATTATTTTGAAATAAAAAAAACTTTTCCAAATGATAAAACGCACGGCAAGTTATCCATGGTCATGTGTTTGATTACTATTCTGACCAATTAATTGGTTTAATTCCTATTCTTCAATATTATTGAGTGTCTGTTTTCGTAGTTTTTCTTCTGATGTAGTCCAAATCTTTTTCTATAGAGTAAATATCCGCTAGTCTTGCAACATAATTTTTCGATTAAATTCAAGTAATAAAAACATCCTTAACAATATTAAAAGCTATAGGTGTCATTTGCTCACGGTCTTGATCATCTTAAAAATTATGTCCCGAAAAGATGTGAAGTGGGAGTGAGGGTTAGACCACATCCACACCAACACTCATAAAAAACTGTTATGATCGTCTATCTTGGCTAATGTTGAAATGAGACAAAGTTTAGTAAGGAGAAAAATTTAAGTAACTTCTAGTGGTCTTGAACAAGTCACAAGACGAATTCATAAGAAGATGATGAAATATTTGGGTAGGATATCTCAATTTGAGTAGACGACATAAGTACCTGATATTGTTTGTTGTTGAGTCATAACCTAAAAAGCATGCTTTCATTGTCCAATGGTCAAGACAACTTCGAACGACCAGTATACAATAAACTAAAATTATGTGTTCATCGACTTGCGTTGAGTTCAGAATTGAAATAAAACGGAAAATAAAATTCATAATTATATTGACGACCTGAAACGAGCAAATGTAGCAAAGTCTATCTTCGAATTCGAAAATTTTACTATGAATGCTTTTCAATTGATCATTAAATTTTTCTCAACGGACCTGTCGTGCTTTTGATCGTCTACAATTGGATACAAATAATCGTTCGCTTTCATGACTATCGAAATGAGTACCAATAGTTTCCTTATTATTAAAATACTGAGAAAACCACATTGGATTTTCGATAAGAGTGTCACTTTCATTTTCTTTCAAAAAAGAAGGCAAGATATCACTTCAGGCCGCCGCTTAGGCTTTGGCAAATCAAGTTTGCCTAGTGGCTTTCTTTTTTGTTTGGTTGCTTTCGTTCTTTTATTTTTCTGTTCGTAAAACAACCAAAAATGCCATCATGGCTGTTTTCCACATTGACACATCAAAAGCATTTGAAAATGATTCGAACTATTTAAGCTGGTTTTTCTTCATAACAAGTATTTCTTTGAGAAACTTCGCCAAAAAAAAAACCGAAAGAGATTGCTAACATGTTTCACTGACTTTTTACATCACCCAATTCGTGGCTGCTGCTAATAGATGATGGTTGTTCAACAAAGATTTCTTTTGTATTCAATATAAACGGTGCGAAGCAGGAGATGTATTCCTAACTAAAGAGTATCACCGGTGAACCGAAAATGAATATTTATTAGTAGTACTTGAGCGATGCGAAAGGCTTCATCTAGAATCGGTTTCCATGCAGTAAACACATCTCTAATGTACGCAGAAAACAGTGTTAAGTGGCTGATATCAATCTTTACTCAGAAATATACATGTTACAAATTACTTCGAAACAGATTTAATTTCTTGTTGAAGAAAAAGTAAGTTCAAAACGAATCTGCTTTACTGCTATCGATGAATTTGTCTTTGTCGTCCCATCTATAAATACATTTGAAAGGACCTTCAAACTATATAGGTATGGCTTGATAGTGAATTTCAGATGGGCCTGGAAAATAACACCATGCTATGTCAGGCAGAAGCAAGAGTTCAGTGTGTTCGAGTCTTTTCTCATAGAGGAATTTGTTGATTTTCCATCCAAGTTTAGTCTGTCAGCGAGCCATGAGTGTTTGTTGCCTTTGATAAGATGAAAATAATCGAGAATTCGAGAAAAATTCTCGTTTTGCTGTAGTTACACATCATTCGATGGAACAATAAATAAAAAGTCTCAAAGTCATTCTCATTGTACAAACTTGGTCATAATACTGAGAAGATTCATCATAATTGAAGAGTATCGTTTCATTGTGCTCTTGTGGCGTAAGTGGAAACGCATCCGGCTGTTAACCGGAAGACAGATGGTTCGAACCCATTCAAGAGCTATTGTTTCTCACTTTTACTTTTTTGTTCTACATGTTTATTGAAAATGAATTATGTAATCCCTCTTACAGAGAGTGAACATAAAAAGTGATGACATCATACACATTATTGTCTTTTTCCTTTCTTGCGACGATTCAGCGTCAGAAACAAAAGAACAACAATATGCTTCATGCAATTACTTCGTTTTTTCCTATTGCGATGGTACTTCATAATCTTTACTCAATGAATTCATTTTAAAAAAAAGAGGACAGCTCCTGAATGGATTCGAGAAATTCATTCAACAATCGCGTTTCATGATAACATCTTATTTGACAATGACGCTTATAATTGTAAGTAATTATGAATGACGAACGAATCCAAACCATCTATCCTTCAGTTACAAGCCGGATGCGTTTCCACTTAAGCCAGAAGAGCACGATCCGTTAATCTGTTGTTTCAAAAACATCTTCACGCAGTCCATCAACATATAGATATGGCTTTAAATAACACAAAATTCACTTCAGATAAAACTTGTTCTACCCTATCGCCGAGAGTGAGGAATATCAGAAAACATTTCACTTCCAAAAACAAAGGTGAATACAATTCATCTTTAGAAGATTTTGAAGAAGCATTTCTTACCCTATTGTCTATTGTTTTCAACTGCAAGTGATCTAATAGCAGCCCTTATTTTGAGTTGACTCGACTATTCAATAATGTTGAGAATGCAGCCGTACGTGTTTGATAACAGTCAATCGTTGAAATGTGGGTGTGGGTGTGGGTCTTTCCTTCGCCCACACCCACCCTCATTGCTTGATTGTCTTTGACAATCTCGGACCGTTGGATAAAGAAAGTTTGATACTTTGTAAATTGATATTCTAGAGAAGATTTGCATCTGGGAGATATCATAAAGTTCATCGAAATTTATGCTGCTGTTTATCGTCAAATATTGAAGTATGCAATTCGTTGACCATGTTACTTTTGATACGAATATGCTACATATATTAAAATTCAATGCGCGAAGATTTTCTTTTGTGAACGAATATGAAGTTAGATTATTGAGATTGATTCTTTTGAAAATGATTTCCAATAGATTTACATCAATCTTGTAAAGAGAAAATGATCAAATATTTGATGTAATGTTTGAACTAACAATGATTCAATTTGATGATATTGAATTTATTGAGATGTCATATACATATAGAAGGATATTTTGAAGTATAATATGAAAGAAATAACAAGTTTATTTATCTTATGATGTTATATTTCAAAAAATACGGTCAAGCTCGTTGCGATTAAATGAGATATTTGGATTTCGTTCTCGTTACTTTATTTATAAATTTTTTTATAGGTAGCGACAAAATTTTGGAATTCGCTGCATGTTCTGATGCATTTACTTTAAATAACAGATCTAATGTAGAGTAATAAAAGTTGCCGATGAGAGTCATTCATTTCGTTTATAAAAACTGATACGATGGATTGAAATCATAAGTGTATTTACAATCAAAGACCACTCGTCGGATTATTCTAGATCTTGAAAGGAAGACTTTGAAACAGATTGATTAAGAAAGAAAAACAATACATTCCAGTTTACAATATAAATTTGAGCTTTAAAAAGACTACCCATGTCGCTTCTTTTTTTGTAAAAACCGCCGGTTCGACCGGTTCATTCATTTTTCATCGGTTTTTGATTGGTTTTTTGTGAAATCAATATTAGTCTTTCTGAAGAAATCATATTTTACTCCAAAAAATCGATTTAAGTCTCTTTTAGTACATTATCTTAGATAACACTACAAATTTTTCTATTGGTTAATCTTTTAACTTATAGTTATTTTTCTAGCGGCATCTTTAATGAAATATTCAAACTCGTAAATTAAGCAAAATTATCCGATGTGGCTAGTACCAGCGGCTTCAGCGCGTTTACAAATGTAAGGGAGCGCGATTTCCACTGAAATCTGATAGTTTTCTAAGGGTTAAAAAATATTCATCCAGTGATAAGTAAAAATATATCATGAAAAAGAACCACGGTTAATCGAACGGTTAAGCACCCAGTTAACCGGCGGTTTTAAACAGGTTTTAGCGGCATGGGTATGATTCGAACAGCATCTATATTCTCTTCGGATATTGAAAGTTATACATCAATTAAACTGTATTTTATTGTTCATATTTCACAACAATGAGAAATCAGCGATTTTAACAATTTTAGATTTTATGGAAACATAAAACGACTTGATCGAACTTTTAAATTCTAAATGATTTATTCAGAGAGCAATCTGATTAGAATATAAGATTAATATAGAAAAGTAAATTAAAGCGTTAAGAACGAGAATGATGATTAATAACTCCAAATCAGTTGAATTTTTTGAAAAAGAGGGAAATCATTTAAAGTAGTCGAAATATTATAACGTTGTCCACCTTGATAAAATGCTTTTGTATAATAATGTTGCCAAACTGAATTGCATTGATCAATTTTAGGTAAATAAACTGAACGTGATGTTGCTTGATATGTATAAACAGGAGCAACTAAATAATCAGTTCCAAACATATATTGATCTTCAGATTGATAACATTCTAAATCATCATTAAAATCATAAAACATTGGTCGTAAAATAGGTGTTCCATTTTGATTAGAAATATTTAGATGATATTCAATATAATCACGTAAAGATTCTCGTAATCGAATTATATTAATAATTTGTTCACTATATTTAAATAACCAGACTTCATTATGTCCACCAGAAAAACCACATTCATTGTTTGGCAATGGTGGATAACGTTCACCATGTAAACGAAATAATGGACAAAATGCTCCAAATTGAAACCATCGTAATATTAATTCTTGAAATTGATTATCATCTAAACCAGCATAACGATAACCTCCGATATCCGTTGTCCACCAATAAATACCAGATAAAGCAACATTTTGCGCTACTTTTATCTGTTTTAATAATTCTTCCCATGACGAATCAATATCACCACTCCATACAGCTGCATTGATTCTATGACTACCTATCCATGCTTGTCTACTAAGCATAATAATTTCATTTTCGTTCTGATCTTTTAATCCATCCCAAAATGTTCGTTGATGTTCTCTTGCCCATGCCATTGCTATTTCTTCATCATGTCTTCCATACCACCATTGTAAACCAGGTTGGCCTCTGTCTGGTTCATCAGCATCTAACCAATAAATTTTTATTCCATAATCATAATAATTTCTTTTCACTTTATCCCAAATGAATTGTCTTGTAGTTGGATTAAATTGATCAGGAATATAAAGATTATCAGCTGTGCTTGACAAAGCATTTCCATTTGCATCATGAGTTAATAAACCAGTTGTATTCATAAAGAAAAAATTTTCTGAATCTTCTTCGATATGAGGCCAAACAGATACCATTAAATTCATTCCGTATGATTTTAATTGATTAATCATTTGTGGAATATCTGGCCAACATGTACTATTAAATTTCCATTCACCAAGTTTTGTCCAATGAAACCAATCAATAACAATAATACTTACGGGAATTTGACGATCATAATAACCTTTTGCAACATCTAAGAATTCATTTTGACTACGATAACGATTTTTACTTTGCCAAAAACCTGAAGCAAATTTTGGTAATGGATTTGGATGACCAATAACATCAACATAATTTTTCATAAGAATAGGATAAAATAATGAAGAAAGATTTTCTTCCTTAGGAATTGTTGTTATCCAAATATCAAGTTGATGTGTAGCATTTGCAGTCCACATTATTTCTTTATCATTTTGCACATCAAATGAACCATAACCTGGTTGATTCCAAAGAAATCCAAATGCTGATGTGTGAATATACCATGGAATTGTTATATCACCATTTGTTGGAGCAGTTGTAGAAAAAACAAATGGTAAATGAAAATTATGATATGCTAATGTCAAATTATCACTATAATGATGTTCACCTAAACCATATAAATATCCATCTGGAATATGATTATACATTAATGATAAGCTATAAAGATTATATATTGGGGAATAAATAGAAAGTGGATATTTATATGGTAAAAATGTGATTGATTGTGTTTCAATAAGAATTAATCCATCTGATTGACGTTGAATTAACCATCTTTCATTATCATCACTTATGTTAAATTTAATATTTCCATGAATAAATGTATTTGAATCTGGTTGTTGACAAACTTCTTCATTGAAGATTGGTTGTTCTGGAAGTAAAGATTGATAATCTGGATTTTGGATAATTACATCTGGACTTAAACGTATTCGAATACTATCAGAACCCCACGATTCAACTTGTAATTGTTGCTTTAAACCATTTGAATATATATATCGGGCAAATATACATGGTGATGCATCGTTACAGGTAATCAAATAAACGAGAAGTAAAATAAGAAATTCACCATAGTATTTCGACATGATTCATATAAATATGATCAGTTGATTTTCCTAAATAAAAAGAATTCGTTTTTAATCAGTCTTGCCAACTGAAGTTTATGTCAGTAACAAAAATGACATTCGAGATGTATATAGTCTTAGCGACCTACACTTATTAAGCAGAAAATGATACAGTCATCTTATTTCATCAGTCAATTTACTCACCTAAGTTCGTCTTTTCTAACGCTTTACTTTCGACTATCTATATATATATGCGATATCTACCTATTGACGTTGCAAATAGGTCTCCAATGTCTTTTGGTGATAAACACAACTAATGATACCTCGGCAGTCGAACGCAAGAAGTTGATAAGAACGTCGAGATACATCGCCATAAGAAAACATATGCATGTACTTATATTTTTTGTGGTTTTTCTAGTAAAAAATACTTTACTTGTGCCTATTTGAGTTCTGATGCATGTCCGAAGGTACCATTAAAAGAGAGCAAGTTTAGACACTTATATATTCAAGTGAGTGAGTGCATCTCTTGTGCATACTTTTCCCATGTCTTAATAAATGTGGAAACCTCGGATTTAAATCCGAGAGTTATATGTACTTCAAAAAGTGAATTAGACAGCGTAGGATATCTTGGGCCTGGATTCGAGTATTCTGTAACTGGATTCGCTCACAGTTGGGACCAAAGACTAAACTCTGCGGACCAAGATAGAACTCAACGAGCTCTATCGAATGCACTATTTACTTTTGCTCCAGTACCATTCCAAGTCGGTGAAAAACTTAGAATACTGTAAAAAAGCAAGCAAAAAATCACTTTTTTTTGTGCTACGCACCGCGATTCGTCCACAGCTGGGACCAAAGCATGAAAATGACATAGGTAGATAGAACTCGATGAACTCCATCCAATGGTTACCATTTAAGGTATTCTAAGCACTTCCATCCTCCCTAAAACCCCAATATACTCAGAAATCCTGGTTTTTCTCGAACAACTGCTCAGGATTTGCCACCAATTAGGACCAGGGTGTGGGTGTGGATATCTGGGTGTGTCGTTGTGTCTGTGCGCTTAGACTTTTGAGTTACATCCACACCCACATCCTATCTGCACTCACACACACCCACACCCACAACGTTTTACTCCCAGATGCGGTCGAATCACGGGCGGTTTTCCGAGAAAACCCAGGATTTCTTAGTATATTGGGGCTTTGGGTAGGATGAAAGTACTTAGAATTACCTCATAATGTAAGCATTGGGTAGAGCTCGTCGAGTTCTATCTACCTATGTCATTTTTATATTTTGGTGCCAGCTGTGGGCGAATCCAGGAAGTATTTTGCGGGAAAAACTAGAATTTCTAAGTATATTGGGATTTTGCGGAGGATGGAAGTACTTAGAATATCTTAAAAGGCAATCATTGGATAGAGCTCATCGACTTCTATCTACCTATGTCATTTTCATGTTTTGATCCCAGCTGTGGGGAATCGCGATGCGTAGCATAAAAAAATCTGCTTTTTTGCTTGTTTTTTTTTACAGTATTCTAGGTGTTTCATCGACTCGGAATGGTACTGAAGCAAAAGTAAATAGTGCATTCGATAGAGCTCGTTGAGTTCTATCTTGGTCCACGGAGTTTAGTCTTTGATCCCAACTATGAGCGAATCCAGGTCCAAGATATCCTACATATTAGACAGATGAGTCATCCTAGAATGTGTGGACATGAAAATTATCCTCGCAAACCTTTTCTATAAACACATGAATTCTATTGACTACTGCTCAACGAATATGATTTAGGGGCGAATACAGCTCAGATTTGAACTCTTCGCATTGAATTACACTAAGAAAGGAGTTTTTTCTATAACTTGATTTCTATTGGTTCCTGCTCAACCAATGGTATTTCGAGGCAAGTAGAGTACAGATTCGAGTTCTTCGCCCCAGAAAACCTCGAAGTAGCATCTCTGTGATCGAAAGATACAGCTCTAGTATGAATCAATCAGGGCGTGGAGAAAAACAGAAGTAATTTCCGTTTAATTATCGTTGCATTAGGCGAGTTAGCCTTCTTGTTTCTTTATGTTTCATATACCATTTTGTAGTTTGTGAAATTCTCTATCGAATAGTATATAATAGTTGGGGTTTTATTTGACTATGATAGGAAAAGTTGTTCACGAAAGCGGGAAGGGGTCGATTTTCGCATAGGAAGGCATAGGGGAAAATGACTATTTTTGCAATAACTCAGGAACGGTTCGGCCAATCATTCTCATCTACAAACTCGACCGAGATATTGTTGAGATTAAACTGTGTAGAAAATTTCATCGCGATCTGACTCTTCTTTCAAAAGTTATCGTGTAAACGGTCGGCCGGACACATTGACCGATTCTAGAGTGTACTCACTTTTTGAGTACAAAAAAATCGGGACGATTTTGATGATTAATCGAAACGGTGATCGTGCGCTAAACCGCGATTAATCGCTGATTTTCTCCGCCATCTGCTCAGAATTTTTATGAAAAAAATCTCAGGTGTATGCTTTCAATTTGTTGAAGGAAGGATGTAAACCATCTGGACACACATAACCAAAAGAGAATCTGTGCACGAATTTGACTTTTATCGTTTCGTAGCAAAAGCCAGTTTTAATGGTTTCAATCCTAAAACTCCAAATGATTGATTGGAATCATGATAGAATAGCAATCTGATACTTCCGAACTCGAATATGTTCTCGAAAATCTTTTATCATGGAGAATAACGGAAATATTTGGGGCACAAACGTCTTGCTCAAAATCGATGATTAATCGTAATTTAGCGCACGATTATCGTTTCGCTAAATCGTGATTAATTGCTGAATTTTCTGAATGTCCCATTATTGTGACAATCTTAAAAATATTGCTGATTAGTGACATATCTGAACTGCGTACGAAAAAACAGCTGTCCTAAAAATTGCGATTAATCGACGATTTTTCATAATTTTTGCTGAATTTCGCGATTAATCACTGATTTTGGACGATCAATCGGGATTAATCGCCGAAATCAGTCCGATTTTTATGACATGGGTTATCAACAAAAGAGTTCTAGAAATTACTAGTGATCAGAAAAAGAATTCTAATTGACATTGGATCAAGGAGTGTCATAACACATCAGATTAATTAAATCTCTCGTTCTTATCAAGTACAAATTCTAGAACTTTGTTTTTCATATTGTTTTTCATAATAATTGTGGTCATTCATCGCTAGTTCACATAATTTAGTTGAGCAAATCAACCATCAACTCATATTTACTCAAGTGAATGAAAACCTCTTGAGAAATTTATTTATTTTAAAGTACGAGATCGATCTGAAGCAATTAATCTTGTGGATAAAATGCTTCTTTAGCATGTTAACGCAAAGAGCATTCATTTTCACGAATTCTTCAGCACAGCGGTAATAAGCTGTTAAATTTTCAAATTATATTTTCACTAATGTGTTGACTTCGATACAAAAACTAATGAAACTGTTAGTTTCAATTAGATACATTTGCAGGAGTGGTGGATCTTCCATATATTGAAGAGATTAATTCAAATTAAAAATAATTCCTCATATTAGTGTTAATTCATATGTTAATATATCAAAAGATGAACACTTACGGTCAATTGTTGTCGATAAGAAGTAGTAACCTCTTGTTCACTATTTAAAAAGTGAATTCTTCTTCATCAAATCGGTCATATAGTATATTCTTATCAAGCAACGAAACAATTTCTATGTGTGACCGTTACCCCATAAAATTGCACAGAAAGAAAAAAAATACAATAAGCTATCGCTCATGCATCGATTATTTTTATTATCATCCTTCACTACATGAAGAAAAAAAGAATTTTCGAGAGAATGACGATCGTTTTTTGTATGAGAAACTCTCGTAGTATCACTAACGGAGACTTTAGATTTATCAAACGTATTGTGATTGAGAGAGCGCGCCGATAAAGGAGCTTATTTTAAGCCTGTCTTTCATCATTAAAGTGTAACTTTTTGGTTATTCTAATAGGAGTGTCTGAATTATTTTCTATCCCAAAAGGACAAATATAAAAAACTGAAAATATGATGCTTGTCCAGATTTTAATTATCCAAAAGATGGATCAATATGAGCTCAAAATATCATAAAATCATTAAGACAAAGCTTTTTAAGACATAGGATTCAGCACCCTCAAAAAATAACAAACAAAACCAAGTTTACAATATGAATACTGATATACACATTTGTGCAAATCAGAACAGACATTATAATCATCCATACTTTTTTTTTCTAAAAAAAAAACAAATCAAAGAGTGCAACAATTGTAGTTGAACTTTTTCTTTGATGCACTTAACATGCATTATGTATTTATCTTATTAGAGCTTTATAATGAATAAGTTTCTGATTAAGAATGAGAAAAATAAAGAATATAAATATAGATAAAGATTATTTATAGCAATTAATTTCGAGGGTGTGCGTGTGGGTGTGGGCATTAAGATAGAGAAGGGCACATCCACACCCACACCCACCCACACCCACACCCATTTCATCGATCTAGCATAATTTAGACTCATACTCATGCTTTGTACCGAGACTTCTTGGAAATATAGAAAAATATAGGACACCTCTTTTCGCTAAACATATACCTCTTAGCATAGCTTTAAAAACTAGAGCAGCATCGAAAGTCAAGAGGAACTTCTCTACACAGGCTATCGGATGAATTGAGGATTAGAGCGTTCAAATTGATGATAATGAAAACGCATTAAAATGTATTTAAAAAGTAAAAATGAGAAAAATATGTGAGTATGGGGTGTGGGTGCAGATATTGTTGGGTGAGGATTGTCTCTTCATCATCCACATATTCACGCACAATCACACATCCAACCATCCCCACACCTCACACTCACACCCCACCTTATAATAAAGAAGAAATATGTATGTAATTGAACTATACAATGTCCTTTCTTTTCTGTGATATAGTGACTCGTGGAATTTTCCCCTATAGTCACTAGACAGATATATTGGAAAATTCCTAGTTTCATTTCTTCTTTTCTTTATATGTTTTTCCCAACTCATGTTGGAATATTCTC
>CAJNSZ010002649.1:0-14426 GCA_905329745.1 Rotaria sp. Silwood2
CCACACCCACACCCAACACACCCACACCCACACCCACCCACACCCACACCCACACCCACACCCTCTGCGTTGAATATTCATCTAGCAAAATTACGACCTGAAACTCTAACTGCTGAAGAGAATCTTAGTCGAGCATACTAATCCGAAATTCGAAACATTGTCATACGTTGGAGAGGTGTTTCGTGGTATGATTATTACTAATGATGATGTGAATAAATATAAGGTTGGTACGCGCATTCTGACTAAAACATTTTCGTCGTCATCAAAGCGAAGAAATGTAGCGTCAACTTTTCACGAAATAAGCGACGCTAAAAGTGATCGATTGAGTACAATATGCATCTACGAAATACGGAATAAAAGAACTGCATTGGATATCCAACATTTATCGTTATTTGAAGATGAAGAGGAAGTATTAATTCTACCCTATTCAGCGTTCAAAATAATGCATGTGGAACAAAACAGAGACCATTCACCTCAAGTTGAGATAAAACTAAAAGAATGCGAACCTTGGTCATAATCATTAGTAACCATTATACTTAATTTCTCTTTTTCTCTCGCCTTTTCTCAATGTAACTTCCTGACCATATTAACCTTGAAGCAATAGGCTCTTGTTTCTCCTAATTTATCTCAACAGCATGCATGAATCTTTTTTTGTAATAAAATTAGCACTATTGCATGAGGACTTGTCTATATAAACATTATAGTTGAAGTTAGTGATGGGATTACATTTTCAGTTTAACAGAACGGTAGATTATCACAATGAGTGATACTTTTAATTCTACATCCACTATAATCGTTCAGAATATTATTCTCGTAATAAAAAGTGTTCTCGAACATTGACTGACACATTATATATGAGTATGTGGAACGTCTAGTTTTCAAAAAGCATCGTATGGCAAGAAACAATCGGAAGATTGAAAAAGTTACTGGTAAGAGAAGCATGTAAAGAGTAAACGTTAATTTAGCCTTACGTTCATTTTGAAAAGTAACATATTCATATGCAGGTCACAGATTTTCTATATGATCTCGAGATCACTGAAAGATATAGAACTTTCTAATTCATCTGATGAGACTATTTAGCGACAATGAAGCACATCATCATTTCATTGACATATCTGTGCTTAAGGTGTGGATGCCATAGAATTGAAGATCAATAGCTACACGTCCTATAGTGTGGATGTATGGACAGAGTCTTTAAATGGTAAATATTCAATGAGTGGACGACATGAACGGGCTACATTCGCAAGTACACAGAACTAGCAATCGATAGTTCTCCTGAGCTTTTGAATGATGGAAGCGCGAGCTTAACTCTGGAATGTTCTGACATGGTTTTTCGTTGCTATCTGCTTTTGAATGAATTTCTTCTTGTGGTTGTGAGTGTGAGTGTGAGTGTGATTGTATATGAAGAGAAACAAGACTCACACTCATACCCACTCCAAAGTAGAGACCGTACCAAGGTTGTAAGATCGGAGGGAAGGAAAGTGTCAAACGGATATTTGCAACAAAGCTTCACAAGATAAGCACAAATTTAACCAAAAGAATTAATCTTGTCACTGGAAAAAATTGAAAATTCTCAATTATTGGGAGTGTATACTCTCTTACACGCTCGCTTCCACGGCTTTTCGCCCAAACTAATCAATGGAATAGTATCACAAGCTATACGTGAATGACTGCAATCGATAAAAAAAAAAAAATAAATAATATTCAACACATAATATCAGAAAGCCATGTCTCTAGGAACTCAAGAAGTAGTTAAAGTCTAACACATAACTTTATATTATGCTACAGAAATACAATTGTTCGTCCTGAAAATTTACTAACAGTGCTGTGGATGACATAATAACTTGATTCATCTGCAAAAGAATATACTGAGTTAGATTTGGAATGGCTACCCAATCCAATATTTATGAATGTATCAATGTGAAACAACCACTGAACGCTTGCATGATTTCAGTCTAATATTTGCTGATTAATACAGTATCTTGAAGATGATCGAAATATAACGAGTACACCATGAAGCAATAAAGATTTTGCTATTCTCACGATGTCTTCTATTGTTTTGATAATAGAAAGACGGAATTTATTTCGCAGAATATTTACTATTTGATTACTTAAAAAGCATATATATATAGGTATCATCAAGAAATCTCAGCAAGCATATCAATTGCTATCATAATACTGCACATATATACAATACTAAACTATTCAGAGAGGAATAAAAATTGATTTTCTTATGAGGAATTAAAACGGTCATTTGTTGACATTTTACTAGTGATAGAATTGTTTCTATCTCTTGTTAAGTCACTTTAAACCAAAATACTCGAATTTTCAGATCTTTACACCGTATTTTAAAATACTCATAAATCAAATCTTTAGCATAATATTTTCTATTGTCCTTATGGTTGAGTAGAGCTCGTCAAGCTACATCATTTTATGAAGAAGATCGAAATAACATTATTTTTTAGATATCTTAAGAAAAAAAATCTAAAATTTAAATATTAGTAACTGTTTTGTCTTTGACAGATTGCTTTTTCTCGTGTACTTCAATGAACTGTATTCAATCATAAGAAAACGAAAATTCTAAAATTTGAGTGTCCTGTCCTAAGCATAACAACATAACTCTATATTTCAAGTTTCTTAGCTTGATATCTTCTTTGTGCGACAATCTTATTGTATTCGGCATACTCTCCATAGAACACGGTCACTATGAGTTTTTTTAAGCAGGACATCCAACAAATTTTCTGCGTTTTTCAGTGAACTGCTTGTTATTGTGATAAATTGGAAACATTTGGAGTCATGCTCATTTAACTAAGAATGGCATGGAAGAAGAAATAGATCATACTAAACAATTAAGTAAATAATTTATTTCGAAGAAATTTTATCAAACATCTAAATTGCTAGAAAAGAATCACATTTGTGCTGTATTCTTTCGTTTACAGTTTTCCATGTCCCGATTTCTATTTAGCCAAAAGTTGAGTTACATGTTACTAATAGATCATTTTCATTTCAAACGAATCAAATGAACGAATCAAATAATTCAGATCTAGGGAAAAAGAGAAAAAATAACGTATTTTGACAGATTTTTCGTACATAAGTAGGTGTAATAATATATGGATCTATGGAAACTATTAATAAATATGCAATTATCTAAAAGTTGAAAAAGAAAAGTCATGATACTGATGAAGATAGATGAAACGAAAGCAACAAAACGAAAGAAAACATTTTCAATTAGCAAGTAAAAAAGTCTTAATAGAAGAATGTACCTATTTTCGGCAAGATTTGCATAGTTTCTCGATTAGTTCTTTAAAAAATTCACTAAAAAACCAATAATTTTTCATGAACCTTTATTTGGGATTAATAAAGAACACATCAAATATGAAATTATAAAGTTGTGACTTTATTATTTCCGCAGTTTTTAAAGTCATTTTATAGATTGTTTTATGTGATGCATAAAGAGTAATCAAAAACACATTTCGCTATAATCTCATCTTTCTATTCTTTAATATGTTCTTACACAAAAAATCTTCCAATTTTTAAATTCATTGTATCTCTTTACTTTACCCAGCATGCTCCTTATCCATCGAAGTATTTAACATAAAAAATTAAAACTTTGTTTATTACATTACTTATGTAAAATCACATTGTATCATCATATGAACAGGAAGATTACAAGAATTCACGATACCATGAAAGAAAATAGGTTATTACGAATACTATTGGATAGAATTAAAAACGATCGACAGTTAGTTAGTTAAGATTTCTTCATCGTTCATAATTATGAATTTAATTGAATTGAATATCACATTTGACGAAAATTATTGAACACAATATTATTTAAATTTTTATTATAATAATCAAACATTTTATTTGTTTGATCTTTTAAACGCAATCGTGCAGAGTTATCAATAGAATTCGATTGAACATATTTTTTTCGATAAAATCTATGAGATAATCTATTTATATGTAAACAAATCAATACTAACCTCAAATAAAAATAAATAAGATTTATGTTTCTGTTCTTGTTGTTAATTTTTTCAAGATGATAATTACTTTTTGATATAGAACTAAACAAATCTTTTTGAAAAAATAAACAATTTTTAAATAAAAAGCTTTAAAACGTGCATTAGTTGGGAAAATTTCAAGTAGAATTTTCAAAGAAAAAAGAAAGAAAATTAATCGATTAACATATGATACAGATTTATTCCATAAAGGATTTTAGACATTGTTGAATTAAAATAATCAATTATTTCTTAAAGGATTTTATTCAAGATATGAGTTTCATAGATACGATTGATTTTTAAATATATATGGCAGCTAACAAAACTTATTTGCTTATTTATCTAAGTGCATAATACTTACTTTTTAGATTTTTCTATTTATGTCCACAAAAACCATGATATCTGTTTAGAAAACTAATTTCATGGAGATGAGCTGATATTGTATTCATTTTCTCGAAAAAAATGTAATATCCAAGGGGGATACAACCGAATTTATGACTTATAGAGTACATTCTTTTGTACTTAATATATGCTTAGGATTTCATGATTTTCATCGGAAGTTAAATTATTAGAATTTTCGAATTGAATCGTCAACACTAGTTCATATGAGATATACAGTAAAATTTTTGGAAATGGTACAAAATCTAATAGAGTCATGCAAGCTAATAACGGTTCATAAAAGATTCATTAAATTGATTGTGCACTGTATTTCTTTTGAATGTTAATAGTGAAATTATCATAAAACTTCATAGGTTTCGGAGTATTATTGTCCGTAAATTCTATTGGTATCCAAGCTTGAAAATCATGACCTTTGATTCCATCTTTACTCGAGCGAAATCTTTCGCCATAGTACATGTATAAAGTTTCTTGTGATGATATTGGTAAAGTGGCTACATTGAATTGTTGAGCAGGAATTGTGAAATTTATTCCATACGGATCATTAATTGAGCATGGATTGATATTCATACCGTCAACATGCTCTGATGGAGCTTTTCCATCAGCACAATAGTTTAACTCGCTGAGATAGGCCCAATTACCGAGAGGATCAATACTAGTAAATGTTCGTACATTTGCACCCCATTGACAAAAACAACAATCGATACCTAACATTGTATAATAGATTCCTTTTCGTTTGAAGACTCCACCTCCTTCGTACCATGGATAATCTTGTTTCTCGAAAATAATAGAGAACTGTCCCATACTAGTCATCCAATCTGGTGAAAGTTTTTCTATCACATGTCTCAGAGGTGCATCACGTGTATTATATCGAACATAAGCTGTATTATCATCGTCAACAAATAGGCTAGTAGTGCTGCTGATTACTCTTCCCCCTTGCATCATTAAAGGCGGAACATTTACGAAAGGACCAAAGGGCGTTGAAGAAACAGCAAGAGCAACAGTGGAATTTTGAAACCCATATTTGCTAGACCAATAGATCATAACATATTGTCTAGTACGACTATTATAACCAACATTTGGCATCCAATAATTGATGTGATTGTGATCCTTGGTGACTTCAGGTACAATATTATTACTAATTAATGTCCAATTGACCAGATCCAGTGACATATATAAAGCAAATGTGTTATTCAAATAACCACATACACCATCACAAATCGTTGTCGATTGATGACATTCACCGTAAACGGTGCCATATATGAAATAGGTATCATTAAATTTAACTAGACAACCATCATGCGCATCTACATATGATCCATTTATATCTAATCGAGGTAGAACATTTGAAATAACTACTTGTTTGCTTGAAACAAGCAGAAAACTTGATATAAGAAGAGCACAGAAAAAACTCATTGGCCAGAGAATTTGGTTTTGAAATTATTAACAGAATAAAGTCCAAAACGGTATATTTTTTATTGATAAGACATGCACTGTTTTATCTTACTGTTGAGATAACAAGTTGCTTTTGTTGTCGCTTCGCGTTTGTACAACACAAATATGACGTTGTATACTTAAAAACAAAGATAGTGATGATTCGCTGAGAATGCATGCCAATGGCAATGTCATGAATTCTATCTCTATATAAAATCAGCTTGCGTTATTCTGAATAAGATTGGATGAATTTGTAGAACGTTTGTTGTTATCTTCTGATCTTTCTAGCCATTCCGCTGTTAATCTCACAGAAATAACTTTTTCATTTGTTTTTTGGATCAAACTTAGTTCAAGATAAATAGTTTAAGTACATATTTCAAATGAAACGTAGGTAAAGTTAGCACTATATTCGAGTCTTTTTCATCCAGATTTGTTGTACGACTTGGGTCAGTTTCCTAATTACTTGAGTAGAGTGCAGAATTTAATTCTGCATCAAATTGCACTATTTTTAATATTAAGCAAACACAACCGGTTTCGTCCTTATCTTTTATGATAATCAATTAAAATAATGTCATTTAATGAGTCCCTTAAGCAAGGACGAAATCGGCCATGGCTACTTATTTTTCGTTTTCAGGTTGTTAGAGTAGACTAATCTCAATGCTAATCTAAAGACGATAAACTATTATTTAATAATTTCTAAATATGTCACTGAGTGAACTTTTCAATGAAAACCAGTTTCGATTCTCAGCAGATGAAATTACAAAAAAGATATATTTTTTGAGATAGCCTTTTTCATGCATTTTTCGACGCTGAAAATCAATTTGAATCGAATTTCTAGTTTAAAAACAATGTCTAGCGCTGAAATATGCATGGAAAATATAAAAAAATAATGAAAACTATGATTATTCACACGACGGTAGAATATTTTGTGTGGCTTAAACCAAGACTTTTCGCAACTTGGATCTCAAATATTTTATATTCAGTGGATAACCCTTTTTTTGCTCCATCCCAAACCGTAGAAATATTTCTATGGTCTTTTATAATTAGCAGAGAAGTACTGCTCACACTGAATAAAATAGTGGTGTCGACCTAGTTTTCAGCCTCGATTGTCTTTAGGGTGTGCGTGTAGTGTATATCTGAATATGGGTATCATGAGCTGCACATCTACACACCCGCACCCTGGTGCACGACTGTTGCACACAATCACATCCACCAACATTCAGATCGTCCTATTAAAAGTTGTTTGCGACCATGGTTTTTAGTGTATGTGAGGAATCCTGTCCTTATAAGATTTATACGAACTGATCTTGGAACGTATGACTACCGCTAATGAGCAAAAATATTTATGAAATGATGATATAATGTTGATTACAGTGACTGTTGTGAAAACTGTTTAAATTTCATGAAGCTAAAACACAGATAATCATAGTTTTGTATATTTTATGAAAGCCTAATCGACGATGATATTCCCACATGTGTACATCAATGAGTCAGAAAGACGAATTTTCGAAGAACAACCAATCATAAGTTTGATTAGAAACTTTTTTGTATGCGTATAGTTGGAAGTAATAAACCTATAAAAGATATTCTAGACTGAAAGCGCACATTATTAAAAAAATCATTCTTTACTATTCAAACACAACATCAATATGCTTAGATATTAAAAGAAATATGTAAAACACTGGAATACTTGTTTTAAGATTAGATAAAAAGTGAGCTTGGCACCATATTGAAAGATGTGGCAGTGTAATATGTAATGTGTTGTTAATAGTAGTAGTGATATAGCATCAATCGGCTTCATTATCAATATTTATTTTCTAATGTCATTTGCATATGGAGGACATTGGTGATTCGCTAGACTCTTACAGCGACACAACTAGCTTGCAGAGAACGACACTACTGTTTGTACTCTTGTTGGTTGCCTGAAAAGGTCAGCAGTTTCTTTTTTTTGCTCTCTTTTTGGAATCGTTGTGATAAATAACGGTGCCAGGGTGGTCATTCGAGGTTTTTAACAACAGAATACTAGAACTTTTTTCGACACAGACTTCGCATGACATTTTATACTATTTTTGGGGGGAGGGGAGGGAAGGCGGGGGGTAAGATTTACTCTTTTCTCTCAAAACAATCTGGCACATTTTTTATTTATTGACTTTTGACTAATGTGATGAACCATGTAGATTATTAAAGTGAGAGTCAGCAAATTACCAGATTAGGCATTTAACAACACGTTTTATTGTATTTTCTAGCATCGATTTTCAACGAGTGTGACAAGAAGATAATAAAGGACTAAATTTTCTAGTTATGCATCTTTCGAAACTGAACGTCATCCGTTTTTAAATATATACAACACTCCTTTCTAAAGAATTTGCCATGACATCTGAGATGAATTATTTTAAAACTTCTGCAAAAATAAAGAAGAAACAATTTTTTTAAAACAACGCGAAATTCAATCGAATTGATGAGAGTTTTAGATGAATCTAAAGCTGAAGATGAAGAGACATTTTACTGAGGGTTGATTCTCTTTAGTTTTATTTCAAATGTAGTATCTACTATCAAAGCATATATCTAGACGTTCACTAAGTCGCAAGTGTCTTTAACAAAATAAAAGATCTCGATATTTCTATGATTTTTGATGTTTTGAAGTACTTGAACGTTTTCTCAATCATACTACTTGCTCAGAGGTATCAGATGCTAGGACGAGTCTTACAGGCAAACCTCGACTGAGCTCTCTCCTAAGCTCCACTTGCATATGGTATTTCATTGATAATTGAAACTATTTTTATTGCTTCTGATTAAAATCTGAATACCTGCTTTTTGAGACTCTTTACGAATGTGTTCATGAGGTCACCGAATAATACTCTATCGATTTCTTAAGTACATTTTTATTAAAGCGCATATTTTCATTTTGTAAATTGATCACAATATAAAGATTATATATAGTAAGTCGATTAGTTATATTACTCCAGAGGGGTAACGCTGTGATTTCAAATAGCAATCATAACAAATTTTATATGGGTGTGGGTGTGGGATGTGAATTTTCTCCTTACTCACCCATACTCTAAACCGACCCACTCTTCATTTTTCCAAGTCTTATATACCAATCGTTGCAGAAGGTGTGGATGACTGCTGCCGTGGATGTGTGGATGCGGGTGTAGATGAAAAGACTACGTGCAGCTACATCAATGCACACAACTGCACCCGCGACCTATCTACTTTTTTCCCATGGACAGATCAAAATAGAAAAGGAATTCTCAATCAAATATAGTTTATATTCTGTCGTACTTAGAATACAATGAAAGCTATATAAAAAAGACTATTAGACAGGCTTCGAGACGGCATCAAGAACATGGCTCACCGCAAAAGCCTAAATTACCGCCCAACTCACAAATGGCTATCTCAACAGTAATTAATCAATAATTGAGGCGGTCTGATCGTCTTCGAGCTCAACATAAAGTACAGTCTTCCCTTAACGAAAAAAATGATCATGAAAATACTCAGATCACAAATGATGAAAAGCTAGTAAAATTACCTATTTACGAGCATCAAATCAATGAAAATTATCCAACCAATTTGAACGATTGAAACATAATTTCAAACGATTGTAAAAGATATCAATAGTTAGTTTGTGATTTATTACAAAGTCTTCACAAAAAAACTAGTCTAAATAGAACCGTTTCTTTAGTTCCTTTGAGGGACTCCCCTCAAAAAATCGATTTTCTGAAAAAAAATTCAATTTTGAGATAAGCCCAAAGTGTCCTCTTTCAGATTATGTGCCATTTATAGCACTTTAAATGGGTTTTGATGGTAAAAATAACGGTTTTCTGGCATCAGTAGTAGAAATATGAGATTTTTTCAGAAATTCTCCTTAGTTACGGAGATGTGACAGTGGTCAACAAACTTATAGACGGTTCCAAATGGGAAATACATATACATTCTGTTATTATAATTCATTAGAGCACTATGATGGATTTTCAGAACTAATTTTTTGGACGCCTTTTCTACGAAAAAAAAGAGGTTTTCAGCAATTTTCAATGCTAGTTTACATTCATTTTTGCTAACTCCAAACATATAGGTTATTTTCGGTTGCGCATCTGCTGAACACAGTTAAAGGGTACTCTCTGACATAGCAAGTAGAAAAAAACCAGCATTTCATTGTTTATTGTGCAAAGAAATCAATAAAAGTTTCAATTGAAAAAACAGCATTTGGATCTTTATAAGAATCATAGTTCTTAATATCTGTAGGTGGAGATGACCTTGAACGGGAATGAACGAGCGTTTTACGATCCTTAGATCGAGCAAAAGAGCCTAAACGAAACTTGAGATGCGGTATCTAAAACAGATATAAAAAACTTCAAGAACTATGAGTAATAATAACGTTTAAAAATTAAAGTCAATAACATATTTACGAAACAAGCACACATGATTATTGCAATCATTTGGTCTATAATCTTTTTTGATGAAAATTCATCAAAATGAAACTATAGTAGTACGGATACTATCAAACTCTCACCGATATCTGTGTCATTAATCTAGTTGTGTCTGCCTAGAGTCCTTCATACATGACGAAATTTTAGCACAGAAGCCATGACAGTCATAGTGAAATTAAAAATTGTTTCATATCCTTATCTGATTATGTCACTTAATGAGAGAATTTTGCGTTGATTTCAAACATATATAACACTGATTACTTTTGTCACATTCACACCCATTTACACATCTCACAAACTTGTTGATTCGTTTTTTCAAAATCACTTTTTTGAAGAGTTAGTAACCGATTTCTCAGATTGTAGAAGAGGTAGAGAGCTACCGTTCGTTTTTAAATAAAAGAAGAGATCTATGTCTAGAAATCTATATAGCGTTTTTTTGAAATTTGATTTTCTTGTCGAGATAACTGAATAATGCTAATGTCAAAAAACGCTAAGTTCCGAATTACTGCAGAAAAATGTTTCAGAAATCCGAACAAAATCAAGTTTCGAGAAAACAGTATATACATTCGTAGACTCAAGTCTTCTCTTTTATTTAAAACACAAACGTTAGCTCTCTACCTCTTCGACAATCCGAAAAACGGTACCTTACGAAGACCACCATATTGAGGACTAATTTGTCAAGAACTCGTTAAAACAAAAGTCTTATGAGTCGAAAAATTTGTAAGAAATTAAGTTGACACAACATATATACGTATTTCCTGAAAATTTCAGCCAAATCAGTTCACGAATAATGAAAAACGATTCTTGAGGGAGAAGCCTCTTAATAGTTTATCTTGAAGAATTATAAATATATAAATCTAAATCAACAGTTAAAATCAAATCAATGACAATTCATGAATCATTAGCCAGGACAAATAGTTAAATATGTGCATATTCAACTATTTCAAAGTTCATATTGGTAATGGTTGTCCAAGTTTCTATGAAGAGAAAGGAAAAACCAATAGTTTTTCGTACTTATGACTCATGTAATAGATATCTTGTTTCCTCTGAAGTCTAATTTCACCTGTCTTTACAATTATATTAGATATATCAAAATATCGATAATTAGATTTATATATACATAAATAAATTAAATAAATTAAACTGCTGTTAGAAAATTAATCGTTCATATATTAAAATTATGCTAATTAAGAAAGATACTAATTTAAAACATCATTTTTCTAGATCACGAATAAATATTAGTTGTTTACAAAACTATTTTTTGCTACTCTCAATCATTGTCCTTTCACGAAATATAAAACTGATATTATATAAAATATCAATGTTACCAATGCTTACTCTATATATCCATTCCATTGTCCGCTTTGCATGCTATACAATGTCAATTTAGCTGGAGAACATGTCCAAATACAAGTCTAAATCTACACACCACCTTCTTACGCATCCACACCGACACCTACGATACTCCACCCGTACTCCGAATATGAAAAATTGTTTATACATTATTTTGCTTCCTCTAACTATTGAATATTTATTGACATAGTGGAAATACAGAATCGAGAACAGTACAAGATTATTTCTAGTGATTCGTTATTGTTGTTGGGTTTATTTGTTGGAAAATTAGACTGTATTGATACACATACACTTGCTTAAAGTCGAAACTATTAAATAAAGATGATAAATATACTACTAGTTCAAAGTCTTCGTATAAGTGACTAAATAAGAATAACATTAATGAACTCTATAAATCAGAATGTGGATGTGGGATTTTCTCTTTTTGCCTTCACATAGCTTCAACAAGTTGATGTTTTGAATTGAAAATAATCATAGCTAAGAAAATAGTCAATTATTGTAGTATGACTTTAGATGATTAATTCAATAGTATAACTCTACAGTTTATAACGGTACATAATCGTTATGTCTTCACTAGGTGGTGCAACGNCTTACAGGTAAACCTCGACTGAGCTCTCTCCTAAGCTCCACTTGCATATGGTATTTCATTGATAATTGAAACTGTTTTTTTGATTGCTTCTGATTAAAATCTGAATACTTGCTTTTTGAGACTCTTTACGAATGTATTCATGAGGTCACCGACAAATACTCTATCGATTTCTTAAGTACATTTTTATTAAAGTGCATATTTTCATTTGTAAATTGAACACAATATAAAGATTGTATATATTAAGTCGATTAGTTATAATACTCCAGGGGAGTAACGCTGTGATTTCGAATAGCAATCATAACAAATTTTATATCAAATTCAAGCGCGTCAAAAGCGGGATTCAGCAGTACTAAATGGTAAGGAATATGGAAACTTTTCTATGTTGAACTGAACCAATTTTTGAAATATAATGGGGTGTAGGTGTGGGTGTGGGGTGTGGATTTTCTCCTTACTCACACCCACACCCTAAACCGGCCCACTCTTCATTTCTCCAAGTCTTATATACCAATCGATGCAGAAGGTGTGGATGAATGTTGCCGTGGATGTGTGGATGTAGCTGTAGATGAAAAGACTACGTGCAGCTACATCAATGCACACAACTGCACCCGCACCCTATCTACTTTTTTCCCACAGACAGATCAAAATAGAAAAGGAATTCTCAATCAAATAGAGTTTATATTCTATCGTACTTAGAATACAATGAAAGCTATATAAAAAAAAGACTATTAGACAGGCTTCCAGACGGCATCAAGAACATAGCCCACCGCAAAAGTCTAAATTACCGCCCAACTCACAAATGGCTATCTCAACAGTAATTAATCAATAATTGAGGCGTTCTGATCGTCTTCGAGCTCAACATAAAGTACAGTCTTCTCTTAACGAAAAAAATTATCATGAAAATACTCAGATCACAAATGATGAAAAGCTAGTAAAATCACCTATATACGAACATCAAATCAATGAAAATTATCCAACCAATCCGGACGATTAAAAAATAATCTCAAACGATTGTAAAAGATATCAATAGTTAGTTTGTGATTTATTGCAAAGTCTTCACAAAAAAATTAGTCTAAATAGAACCGTTTCTTTAGTTCCTTTAAGGGGCTCCCCCTCGAAAAATCGATTTTCTGAAAAAAATTCAATTTTGAAATAAGTCCCTTTACTGAAAGCCCAAAGTGTCTTCTTTCAGATTATGTGCCATTTATAGTATTTTAAATGGGTTTTGATGGTGAAAATAACGGTTTTCTGGCATCAGTAGTAGAAATATGAGATTTTTTCAGAAATTTTCCTTAGTTACGGAAATGTGACAGTGGTCAACAAACTTATAGACGGTTCCAAATAGGAAATATATATACATTCTGTTATTGTAATTCATTAGAGCACTATGATGGATTTTCAGAACTAATTTTTCGGACGCCTTTTCTACGAAAAAACATAGTTCTTAATATCTGTACGTGGAGATGACCTTGAACGGGAATGAACGAGCGTGTTACGATCCTTAGATTGAGCAAAAGAGCCTAAAAGGGACTTGAGATGCGGTATCTAAAACAGATATAAAGAACTGCAAGAACTATGAGCAATAATAACGTTTAAAAATTAAAGTCAAGAACATATTTACGAAACAAGCACACATGATTATTGCAATCATGTGGTCTATAATCTTTTTTGATAAAAATTCATCAAAATGAAGCTATAATAGTACGGACACTATCAAACTCTCACCGACATTTCTGTCATTAATCTAGTTGTTTCTGCTTAGAGTCCTTCATACATAACGAAATTTTAGCACAGAAGCCATGACAGTCATAGTGAAATTAAAAATTGTTTCATATCCTTATCTAATTATGTCACTTAATGAGAGAATTTTGCGTTGATTTCAAACATATATGACACTGATTACTTTTGTCACATTCACACCCATTTACACATCTCACAAACTTGTTGATTCGTTTACTCAAAATCACTTTTTTGAAGAGTTAGTAACCGATTTCTCAGATTGTAGAAGAGGTAGAGAGCTACCGTTCGTTTTTAAATAAAAGAAAAGACCTATGTCTAGATATCTATATAGCGTTTTTTTGAAATTTGATTTTCTTGTCGAGATAACTGAATAACGCTAATGTCAAAACACGCTCAGTTCCGAATTATTGCAGAAAAATGTTTCGGAAATCCGAACAAAATCGAGTTTCGAGAAAACAGTGTATACATTTGTAGACTCAAGTCTTCTCTTTT
>CAJNSZ010002650.1:0-14423 GCA_905329745.1 Rotaria sp. Silwood2
ATAATAGGATTATTTCTTTTTGTCTCATCCGTCAGTATCAATCTAGTATAGAAGATGGATGTATTTTTGTCCATGCATTACGATTTCAACAATTGTAGTGTGTACTCTGCTCTTCATTGAGAAATCTTTTTCAATAACAATACATAATGGCACGTATAATTAACCAATTACCAACAATGAGTTGCTGGTCTAACTTTGACACAGTTTTGTATAAACCTACCTTAAGCTGCTTTATTATAAACCCAACTTTTAATATAGTTACTCCGACTCATTAGCTACAGTTCTCATTTTATGATCTTGACTGATTTTGAGTTACTAAGTTTTTTATCGCTGTACATTGGATATTTTATGTAATCTAGTTATTGCTCATTAGATAAATTTCTGGAATTCTCCATTAATATATGAATCATCCACAACCTAGAATCTTTAAATGGTTGACTTATTCTGAGCAGTGTAATACACTATACAGTATACAATTTCAGTAGGATAAAGTCGACGAAATATCAGCAACATGTGAGTATTGTACTGCAACTGAATAGATTTTTCATGTTCGGAAAAAAAAGTTATTATTGTCATTCAAGGTTTGGAAAGCATAAAATAGCCGTTATCAGAAAATAACTAAAGAAAGGCAGAAGAAATTGCATCTAAATATAATATGCATATAGATTTCTAATTGATAATCAGTAGATAATACAATTAGAATCTGGCTAAAGAAAACAAAATAGAGCAGCATAAAATAATGCCAGCTATCAAATAATATTCATTTTTATTGTTCAATTTTATCCTAGGCTTTTTTTTTATCTACAATTTTCATCACACATATATCAATGGAGAGCAGAGTACACACTACAATTGTTGAAATCGTAATGCATGGACAAAAATACATCCATCTTCTATACTAGATTGATACTGACGGATGAGACAAAAAGAAATAATCCTATTATGGATCGTAATCCTATTCTTTATTCATCACTCCATAATATGTTTTTTATTTTTCAGAATGCGTTTCTCCAAATTAATATATATATACTATTTGTTCTATATCTACTTCATAGTTTGACATAGAAAGACATTTGCTTCTTACAATAACGCAGAAATGGGTAGAAAGTCTTAAAGACAATTTCGACATGGATTGATTAGCAAAAGATAAACAATAGAGAAAGGAAAAAAAAAGAAAAGCAAGACTAGATGTTTTTGTATGTGCATTCCTAATAATTATTAATCGTTGGTAATACGACAATACATAGATATATTCGACAACATAAGAAACTCAATGTCAAACGATTCTACAGATCGCACTATCAAGGGTGGTGTTTGGGTACTCAAAGAGGAGTACGATATCGATAATATAATACTTAAAGATGAACTGCTATCTGATTACATGATAGCTTTAATGGAGGTAGCTGCAGCGGATGGAGTTTTGAGTGAAGCCGAACGTCAATGGGTTATCGGTCTTGCCTGTGCTATAGGTAAATATTTGTTATTTTAGACCTACTAATAACTACAAACATTTAACATTAGGATCGTCACAAGTCGTAATAGACAAACTTCAAACCTATCAACACAAAGGTATGGATAGTGTACTGGCAACGTTTCATGCTGAAAGTGGTCACAGTAATGGAATACATCGTCAACTGAGCTTAATCTACGATGGATTTCGAGCAGCGGGTGCAGATGGTGAGCTTCATCCAAAAGAAGTAGAAGCTATTCATGAACTTGCCAAAGCACTTGGTGTTGGGGAGGCACAAGTAAAGCAATTGTATGAACTCTACATAGAAAACCAACAAAATCGTTTGAAACGCTTGAAGATCATTTTTCCGAATGGTGGCAACCATGCAATTGCTGAAGTTGAAAAACTTTATTGAAAAACCTTTCTCCCGAATATAGCTTGGATTTTGTTATTTTCTATTAAAGTTGATGTGTTTTACATTCACCCCATCCTCAAGTTTCATTTTAGAATTAGGATTAGTATTCAATTAATAGACAGCAGAAATTTGTATGCAGTGTTTCCAGTGTATCATCTTTGTGCACAATTTGAAATAAACAATTCTGCTTCTGAAACGAGTAAGACATTTATGCAAGAAGAATGCCGAAAAAGGTGAACAATTCATTTTCAGAGCAATGCTAAACAAATTGGTATATTTTAAAAATTCAGAATTTTTTATCGTAGAATGTTTCAGTAGAGATCAACTGAATGAAAAGATGAACACCCACACCCATCCATTGTTTTGACGCAGCTTTTAGTTTGCTTTCTTCTTTTGAATTTCTTTAGTTTTCGAACCGACAAGTAGAATCAACTATGTAATCTAATGATAAGCTAATAAAATGGTGTGGGTAGGGTGTGGGTGTGTATGTAGTTGTCGATTTTCTCTGTACCCACACCCACACCCACAGTTTAAAAATCGACATGTCCAAACACAAAATGGTATCATTCGACGTGGTTAGCCTGTTCACCAAAGTACCATTGGATGACACCATCAACTTAATTCTCAACGAACAATATGGCTCGCAATGCGTGTACTCTCAGGCTGGCAAAAATAAGAAGAAGAGGAAAAGAAAAGAGGAAGATAACTGCAAGAATTGCCTCAACCGACAAAAAATGAAATGGCTTCTAGATACAGCCACAAAAGAAACTCATTTCCAATTTAACAACCAACTTTTCATTCAACATAACGGCGTAGCGACGCGTAGCTCCTTGGGGCTCTTACTCGTGGACATCTTCCTTGTTCATTTAGAAAAACGACTCTTGCCTCTACTACAAGCTCATGGTCTGGTAGTCTGGAAAATGGTATGTGGACGATACGTTCGCCATTATCGATGAAACTGCGGAGCTGACACTGCTGTTAAATATATTAAACTCGTTTCACCCAGCAATACAAGTCACACAAGAACTCGAATCTTCATATACTCTTTCTTTTCTAGATATAAAAATAAAGCGACTCAACTCACCTAATATTCAAACGAAGTCTTGCTTTGAAACAACTATCTTTCGCAAGAGTACATACATACACTGGATTACTAATCAAATTTTCATCATTTGTACTCATACAATATAAAAAGAGTGCAACTGCATCAATGATCCATTGCGCCATAAAAACTTGCTCCACCTTTCCTCTTCTAGATAAAGAACTAAAATTTATCAAACGAGTTTCTGCAGCAAATTGTTACCCATCATATTTCATCGACCAACAAATTCGCATCGGACTAAACAGATACATAGAGCGACGAAATAAACCAACAACAACTACTTCTAAAAATTCACCACCAATCCTTCCTGAAACAAAAAGCACAACAGCAACAAATACTGCACCACCAACACTAAAACAGCAAACCAAAAAGAAAGAAACGCTACTCGTAGATATTCCGTGCACAGGAAGACCAACTTCTATGCTAGGGAAAAAGCTCATCAAGATCGCAGCCAAAGTTCGACCAGAAATAAAAATTCAACCTATTCCAAGACCCCCACCAACAATTCAAGATCTTCTACCACAAAAAGATCCTATTCAAAAAGATCTTCACTTGCATCTTGTCTATGAAATAACATGTCACGACTGCGAAGCTTCCTACATCGGCAAAATAATTCGTCAAGCAACTCGAAGACACTATGAGCATGATGCTTCGATAGGCACCAACCAACCTGATGAACAAAACTGCGACTCCCAACCCATAGCAGCTTCGGATACAACCTTGAGACGTTCCGATCGTTTAGAAAGCGCAAAACAACCAACTTATTCTTCTTTAGATAACCCAACAACAAACGAAACCGCAGACTATTCCAACATCAAATCTGCCCTGCACGATCATGAGCTCGAACATGGACATCAAATTGACTGACAGGAATGGAAAATATTGTCAACAGATCCACATCCATATAAACTACGAATCAGAGAATCACTGGCAATACTGCAACATCAACCTACGTTATACAGAACAACTAACTACATCAGCTGCACTCTTAATATACCACGAAGGGTTACAGTCAACAAAACATAATACATCATCGACTCGGCGAAGTTATCAGAATTCCGATAAATAACTAATTCATAATCAAGCTCTGAAGTGTCATTATTATATAATGTGCTTCAATGAATATACATATATATTTATACACACTCTTATTTTCCTTTCTATTTGTCTTGAAAATCACTCTCAAGTGAGCCGAAACGTTGACATGAAATATTCATATTTTCAATAAATAAAACAAGAAGATAAAAGAAACATTTCACAAAATGTTTTATCGCTGCTGTTAAATCAATAATTTTCATGACTTTCTTTTGATTGCGTATAAAACCAACAATTACTTTGTTACTAATTTCCACCGTTAAGAATCATATAATTTATTGGTATTGATTCTGCTGGTTGTACGCCTGCGTGAACCATGTTTGGTTCTAAATAAAAATTTCATAAATTCTAATAAGTACATTAAATTGTAAACAGAAATAAAATGCTGAGACTAGGTTTTTTTGAGAAATATTTTTCAGGAATCTTCTCTTATCACAATCTGAAAAAAGTTCATTTTTCTTGTCATATCAGTTATACTTAATCAACCTGTTGTAATCTGAAATTTTATCTGTAGTAATTGACATCTCCAGAAGAATAGCAGCACTTGATGACCAATGCAAACCTCTCTTATATGATCCATTGAAAATGGAAATATGATTTTGATGCCTTCAAAAAATCAAACAAAAAAAAAGTGTCACCTGATTGAATTTGGTCTGTTGAAGATGAAACCGGTGTCGATATTGGTGGTTGAGCGATCAAAGACAATATAAAACGAACAAAGCAGCAAAGATATGAAGAGAGCCAACTTTTATTTCTTCTTCCAGGCAGGTTCACTATTTGACCAATTTGCAATTGAGTCGGAATAACTCCAGGATTAACGAACTCCATATCTTCGAGTTCACATCCATAAATTTGACTCAAACTCGAAAATGTTTCATTTTCTTTAATTTTATGTTTCGAAAATGATGGCGGCAGTAATAGACAAAAATTTGATGTTAATGGATTAATAATCCTAGTGACTGCAAATTCCACACATAAGCAAAAAATTACAATCAACCTATCTTTGTTTTCAGGAACGCACAATTTATCACCTGGTTGTAATGCTTTGGGTTCCACACCAGGATTATAAGACATTATAGATTTTATTGAACATCCATATTTTTCACTTAAATCGGCGAACGTGTCGTCTGAAAGAATGATATGTGTCAGCATAGTAGTTTCTAAAATCAAATGAAAAATAAACATGAATAATAGTTGTTTGACTCTTGCAGAAAAATCTTGACATAAATACCTTCTCAGTGCGAATTCTTAAGTATGAACCTACATTAATCGATTTCTATTTGCACTACCCTTTAACCGATACGCATACACTAGCAGTAAAAAAAAATAGTGTCGTTTCTTTCTCTGCACTTCTATTAATAAGAAAGATATATTCTTCGTCTCCTTTGATATCATCGTATATAAACACAAACTCACACACTACTTACACAAGCGCGTCCGTCGCAGTCAGTTATGCTTGCTCCTTGTTTATCGAAACGTGACCGGTGATCTTGTTGTATCGAGTTCGTTGATGGTGGTTCCTGTTGAGGTCCTTAACTCTATGTTTGCCAACGTGTTTAGTGCCACATGATCTAATCATTTTGATCATCAAAACTAGCAATCAATATAAACTACCTCGAACGACTACCACTCCTACAATCAGCATTCTAACAATCAAACGGTCTTCTCAACACGACAGGAACATAAACAAGATTCGCATCATGTTACAACTCCATCGTCATCAATCCCAAAGCGTTCTAACAAACGAATGGAAAAGTCTCATTTCAGATATTTAAGAATGAAAAACGTCCTTTTAAATTAATGTTCCCCAACATACATGAAGAATTTTTACATATCGACTTGGTACATGCTGTGTACTAGTGTCATTGATATCCATTTTCATGTTTGCTACTCTTGTATGTTGGAAAAAACCAACAAACTTTAACAACATCGGTTGTATGCTTACTTGGACAATTCTTTTCGCTAATGCTGGATTGCGATTCACACTACTGCTTAATAATCTGAAATAATGAAAAGAAAGTATTTTTTATCTGTGTAAAATTATCAATCTTGTTATTATGATAAAAAAACAAGTATGCATCAACCGATTTGCGATAAACAGTGATTTATACACATATCTTTTTCTCCCAGTAAACAAGCGATATTTTTATACTGTGTGTAATAAAGAGAAACTCGTCTTATACTAAAAGACCAAAAAAAGATAGAATGTGAGAGGAAAGAAAAAATATTAATGCTTGTTACTTTTGTAGTTGGAAAAAGCCAACCAAGGCTAATAGCATCGATTTTATGCTTGTTTGGGTATTTATTTTCGCTGATGTCGGATTGTGGTTCATGCCATGAGTAAATAATTTGACATAATAATAAGAAAGCATTTTGTATCTGTCTGAAATCCTCAACCTTGTTTATGCGATGAAAAGTGTGCATCAATCGATCTGCGGTGAACAATAATTCATACGCATATGTTTTTTCGATGTAAACAAGCGATATTTTTATGATGTACGCAATAAAGAGAAACTCACCTTCTACTAAAAGACCTAAAACAAAATAAGATGCGATAGAAATGAAAAAACATGATACAGGCCAATTTGGAGGGTGTGGGTGTGGGTGTGGGTGTGGTTGGGTGTGGGTGTGGATTTTGCTTCCTCTTTCCCACACTCACAGTCACATCCACACCCGCACCCACGCTTACACCCACACCCGCACCCACACCCACACTCACACCCCACACACACACCCACACCCACCTACACGTAAGTCATGCATAACATTAGGTTTCAGAAAAAAATCTCTCAACACTTTCGGCCCAGGCCCAAATCCATCGGATAATCTGCATAAAAAGTGGCGTTTCTAGAGAGAAGTGATACACTGCGTAGTGCTGACATGGGAACATTCACAGGTGTCGGAGCGCTTTTCAGTCGGGGTTTCACGCATCTTGTAGCCCTTAGTGAGCTGTGTCTATGGTAAAAAAATTCCGTGGTTATGGCTTGTTCCAAGCGAGATATCAATGTTTTAATGAATTTTCTCCGTAGGACCCTACTTTTCCAGTGGAACCATATTTTTGAATTTTGACATGAAACTTTGTCCACATAAAGTCCTCAACTAGACTAGCTTGCAAAAAAGAATTCAAAATTTTTCGATGGAGTCTCTTCAGGATATGAAGATTCCAAGAAATGGGCTCTTTTCCTCAGATAGTATATACAGAATGAATTTTTTGAAGTCTTCATATCTCGAAGAGACTTCGTCGAAAAATTCTGAATTTTTTTTGCAAGCTAGTCTAGTTGAGGACTTTATGTGAACAAACTTTCATGTCAAAATTCGAAAATATGGTTGCACTGGACAAGTAGGGTCCTACAGAGAAAATTCATTAAAACATCGATATCTCTCTAGAAACAAGCCATGAGCATGAACTTTCTTTACCATAGACACAGCTCACTGAGGGCTACAAGATGCGCAAAATCCCGACTGAAAAGCGTTCCGACACCTGAGAATGTTCCCTTGTGAGCAGGATGAAAGTGTATTGAGCAGGGCGACGTACCGGTCAGCAGGATGATACAGAGCATATCAGGAGAACAGTGTGTTGAGCAAGACAACATAGTGCTGAGCAGGACGACGTACCGTTCAGCAGGACGACCTTCTGCTCAATGCTACGACATACTGCTCGGCACTATGCAGTGCGCAACTAATTAATCAAATAAAAGGTTTTATGGAAATCAATAAATATTCCTAGAACCAAAAATCCGAATGATACTGAGATGCGGTCCAAAAGCCCGGTGAAAATTAGGGTCCAAGACAAGGTACTTCTTTTTTTTCAACAGGACTTTGGGTTCGGGTCAACAAATTACCGAAATTTTGGCCCGGGTCGAAAATTCCTTATGGCAAAATTCATATGACCCTTTGTCCGATGCGAAGTCCGAAATTGGTTAATTTTTTATGATCCGACCCGAGATCGAGTATTTTTTTCATGAACCAGACCGATCCGAGTCGGACACTGACAGGCTGATGTTGTAGTGCATGAGAAAAAAGTTTGTCTAAGTTTCTACCAACTAAATATTGGGGCATCCGCCTTTATATTCATAACATTTGCAACACATTATTTCTAATCTTTTTTTAGTTTCTAAAACATTTTCATACTTCAAAATCATGGAAATAAATGTAGGGTGGTCATGTGTTTTGTTTTGCGTACGCTTGCTGCATGATATTTATGATACAATATCCTGCACAATCCCAAATAGGACAAGAAACTCCATTCTCACACGTTTCAATTCATTGTGAAAGAATGAGTCAGATCTCTTTTCGGTTTTCTTCCAACCTACTAACAAGCCATAAATTGTATAATTTGTTACTCATATATCTTCAAAGTATTTGCACAGCATTGAAAGAAAGTTATAAACTTCACTTTTATCTTTGATGAATATAGCTTTATTATCATTTGTTTCTATATAACATCAGAGGAGACATCAACATATTCGTTATTTTCATATTCTCCTGCTTTTTTGATACATAACGGTGAAATATAGCTTCTTCTCAATCGCCAATGATGACGGAAATATCTGCCATGATCGTTGACGATCCTGAAGATAATCATTGTGACAACGTGTGCGGTGAGATTGACCTTAATTCGGAATACCGCTTTCATATGACCACTCTCAGGAAATGTTTGTTATCTGGAAACAGAGAGCAAATTAACAAAGAAACGAAAGTATTGATACGAATCAAGAACGAATTGAGACAACGACCTCACGATCCAATGCAACCCATGGAAATACCAGTGCGATCATGTTTAGATGACCCATTTGGTACGGAATCAACATAAACAATAACTTTACTATCTCAATCGTTGAATTAAATAATGAAGCAAACTCTGTCTTTTCTCTTTGATTGATATTAGTTAAAATTTACCTATTTCTAAACTCATATAAACCAGAAAAAGGCGTCCTGCGTCACAAGGAAAATATTCACAGATTGTGGAATTAGGCAAGTTCCGTTTCAGCACTAGTTTTATCAGTGTCTCGTATTACCCTCATCAATTTTTTTATCTTAAAACTATCCATTTTTTCGCGACAGATCTTACAAATATACTGGTTTTCTGACTTTTCTCAAATAGACCATCATTTGCCTTCTTCCTTTCAAAAAAAGTTAACCTTGATTGTATACTAAACATCTACTAGCATCTTATTACAGACATTCTGACTCACTCAAAACTAGCATCCAAATGTTCTAATGCTGACATTCGTTTTGACTCTCATGTGCGGATTGTATAAGTGAACAAGATAGTTGTTTCGGATGTATAAAATATATTCATTTCATTTTTGTTCACTAATGATATGGCATATTCTTTCGTGTGCATGGTTTGATCGGACGGTTGAAATGATAACTGTCTAAGGAGGTTCTGTAGAAATTGAGAAACACCGAGATTATACTAGTTTCACCTTTTAGCCCTCTAAGAGGCTTAGTAAAGGGTGGCCCAAAAGTAACAAGACATAAAGGGTATCCTATAAATACCGATAATAAATTGCTAATGACATTTTTCATACTTTTTATTGATGTAGAAAAGTGAAACTTTCAGTAATTAAAGGGATTGATTAGGGTGTGGATGTGGGTGTGGGTGTGCGAGTGTGGGTGGGTAGAGGTGATGGTGCGAGGGATAAAGAGAAGTTCCATACTCACACGCCACTCACACCGACACCCACACCCACCCTGGAAACGAACTATCATTTTCGGGTTGGGGTTCGATTCGAGTTGAGTATCAAAAAATCGGTTCCAATTCGGTTCAGTTCGTTTTTGAGCTCTGAACCGTTTTGCTCGCGTCTGTGGCGAGGCTGAACCAAATCTTTATCATAAGTTCCAAATTAATTCAATATCTATATTGAACGAGTTGTCGACAGTAGTAATACCAAAGACGAAGAGATCAACGGATTTATTTGTAATCTGACCCAATACTAGGGGTATTAGTTCGTTTGTCATTTGAAATAAATCTATGGAATTTAGATTTAGATGAATTTTTCATGGGATTTTTATTCATATTCACTGTCAAAATCAAGAGGATAAGTGCAGATTGGGAACCTCCAGCACCTCGGCACCTGTTCGGCATCTACAGCACCTATTCAGTATCTAGAGCACCCACAGCACCTGTTCAGTACCTACAGCTGCTCTCACTATGAGCACCTTCAGCACCTGAGCAGCATCTTCAGTGCTTTTTCGACACTTTGCGGTAAAAATTGATGCTTAGCTATTGTCAAGGTAATTGCAGCACCTAAGCACCAATTTTTACCGCAAAGTGTCGAAAAAGCACTGAAATTGCTGCTCAAATGCTGAAGGTGCTCATAGTGCGAGCAGCGGTAGTTACTGAACAGGCGCTATGGGTTCTCTAGGTGCTGAATTGGTGCTGTAGGTGCCGAACAGGTGCCGATGTGCTGGGGTTCGATCTATGATCTAAGATCCATGTTGATAAAATAAGGATCATCAAGTGTGAGGCACAACCGAAAGCATTTTATCTTGAAGTGAAATTGTATCGACTAGTTGATCGGTTTCACTTATGATCTAACGCCCTGTACCCGGCGTCAATACAAGTCAGAAGTACAGGACCAATCTAGTGACCTGAGTGAGGCACATTGACCACCACGACAGAAGGAAGGTTTGAATTCTAGTCTGCATCATGTCGAATCACATTTCTTCCACTTTATGATACAAAATTATAAGTGATACATGTAAGAACGATTACGAGTGTCTAACAATTTTAGTCAAGAAAAGCTTGTCAGCGCAGCTCCTTTGGGGCTAAAATGTTGGACTCACATATCTTTTTCAGCTTCATTATACTAATACAAAATTTGTAAAGCGAATAATATCTCACAAACGATAACTACTTCCAAGAATAATTGATCGCTAGAAATTCTGTCTCTCTTGTTTATTTCTGCATTCTGAAGAGAATTTTTTTTGTTTATTTTCTTTTACAGGTGCTCTATTTTTATTATCTTGTTGCTATTTACGCGTTATTTTTTTTTCTTTTATTTTCCTTGATTTATTATTTTTCATACTTCTAACCATCGATTTAACTGACTAAAACATGCAACTAATCTGAATAATCTAATTCAATGTATAATGAACAGTTGGACGCAGCCAAACAAACATAGCAACACATTTCTATATCGCGCCTGTTGGTAACCAAGGGCGACTGTCTGTAATGGGGATCTGTCTGGAAGGAGAGGGTGAGGGGAGTCGCAAAATCTCGACTTAAAACTTACACTCGCTACTTTCTTCGAAAATATTTGTGAGGTCCACAAAAATAAGCTCAAATCAACGAGTTTTTGCAAAAGATCGAGTGCAAGTAGAACAGATGAAAAGAAAAGCATAGATTGACAGTTGACACACGAATGAAAGCATTATTTTACTAATGATTTGTGCGATTGAATCATTATTTTTCCAAAGAACAATAGATGTTAAAAAAGGATCTTCAGACGGAAATTCAATTGCTACTATTTCATAACAAATAAACAATGAACAATCAAACTTATTGTTGAATCTTTTCTATGAATCCATATTCATAAATACAAAAGACATTCGAAGTATCGTCTCAATTTTCAATTTCTAATGAAAAGCACAGCACTATTATCCATCTAGGATGTTGTTCATGATGTTTTTCTAGAGAAATATCTAAGTTCCACATGTATGTGATTAGGATGATGATGAGTAATTTATTAAAAGAACTGATAGAATGATTCTCGACAGACAAAAAGCAGAATATGAGATGTCCTCTGGATTGACTAGAAAGAAATGTTGAAATGTAATGTGTTCGTTAGTGCGGAATTCCACAGAAAGATTGAATCTGTTGCAACAAGAAACAACTATATTCATTGATTAGATTGGCCTCGTAGTTGCCATATTTTCTGAATGCTTCTTCTTCCTTGTCAAAGTATTCAATGGCCACTTGCACAACAAGACCTAGAAGACCATCACTTGTCTTTACCCTTATTTGCGTTTTGCTTAGATCTTGATCATTTTCTTGGACTGTTTGATCCAAAATGCACATCTTATGGATTAAACGAGCTGACACTCGCTCTTCAAACTGATGTACATCACCCACTTTGCAAGCCAAAATGATTTTACAATTCTTGTGGCTATCAATTACGCCAATTGCTGCTTTTACTTTATCATCAGCTGTTGCGTCTACCGCGTCATGACGTATGAAAGGAAGGTGAAAATCTGGATAATTTCGAAGAACATCGCACGAAATGATCTTGAGATTGAAATAATTATTTTTCTGTACGAAATCCTAGAATAGATTATTTTGTTATAGTTATCATTCCTATCATTATGAACAGCAGATAAACACGATGTCTCTTCGTAGAAAATTAACCGGTTTTTGCTGTTACACTTCTATTGTCTTGGTTTATGTCTTGTGACATTTCAGAATCGAAGATGGTTTATTCAGACGAAATAACAAATAAGTGCGAAGACATAAACACATGATCACATGCAGACATTTCCTTCTTCTTATTTTATTGCTGATAGTAGGTCGACAAGACGGTGATACTGGTAGACATTACGAGCAGATTCATCTTGTATCGACCGATTATGAAGTATAGAATAAGAGGAAGGAAGGTGGCAGAGGATATATGCATGTAATCAAGTGTGCATGTCTTCACTTGTTTGTTATTTCGTCTGAAGAAGGCATCTTCGATGCTGAAACATCACAAGAAATAAAACAAGCCAACAGAAGAGTAACGTCAATAATCAGTTAATTACTATGACGGCCCCACTCAATCGTTATCAATTGATAGAAAAATGTTCATGCAAACGATGTTTTATATTCGTTCGATACTTGTTTCGACTTTGATGCTGATAATCATAGAAGATCAATGAGATCAATATTATATTTGTAGGTAAACGACCATTACTGAAGTAAGCAACCTTTTCATGTATAATGCAAATTCTTTATCGGTACATTACCATCATAGAGCGCGTCATTATTAGGTGGTATGCTGGTACTCTCACCTGAGCTGAATGATCACCATCATTTTGAGCTGCCATTGCCAATGTTGAGCACCTCTTGTGTTACCTACTTTCTTTTATATCCATACTCGCCTCTTCGTTTCGCAAATTTACAGAATGCGTCACATACTTCACTCGTTCAAACTTCAGCATCGCAAAGTCCTGATTTTTCAAAGTTTTCCTGATGATTTTTGTTAATCAATATCATTTGCTATACGGGGGTAGTTTTTTCTGTTCTAAAATGCGCAATATAAATTTTATTTACATCACCTTATGCATGTCAGAATGTCATGAAACAGATGTATGCGCATCATTAGGATAAAAATGACAAGCCATTGGCAATGACTTATCGTGAACATGTTCTGCTGTAGAAAAGTGAGCAGATGGTCTATGTTGTTAATTGGCATTTCCTGATAAAATGAGACTATGCTACTTTCCGTAAGTAATATATTTATCGATAGCGTTTGATAAGGAAAAATGAGCACAATTTTATTTATTGAATGACATCATATCTCAATGAGTTGAACTTACCGTAGATTGGTTCTGTGAATATGTCTCAAAATCAGGAAAATAATGCGGAGAAGGGAAAAATCGGAAGAGAAAATGTTCCAACAAGAATAATAAAGAGAACTAAAAGTGGAAGACATCACACACTAGCAATCTTCATCGAGAATTAAAAAGAAGTGTTCGAGCCCCGATGAAAAGTCCACAATCCTTGTTAGGGTAATGTCGCACCTATACATATATATATCTTATGATCTTCCTCCACTATCTTTCATATAACTTTATCTCTTTCATCTGTATTGGTACTGCTCTTCTTTCGTTCTGATATATTGTTTTGTTTGTTTTTGTGAACACATATAGATATATAATAAAGTTTGTGCGTAAAATATCAGCGCATGAAAACCAACATCTCAAAATAAACAACTTTAGGATCATAAATAAAATCCTAATATTTGGCGACCCTTGGCAAACAATATCTACATCAATAAAGAAGGAAATAAAAATACAAATAAAATTATTATTTGATTAAATTGATTAGCAAGTAAGAAGAAAAAAAAGAGAGCCTTTTAAAAGAAAAAGACTCGTACTGTTGTTCAAAATTGAATTTTTGTTTTGGTTCATATAAAACAAGCAATTATTTCTATTATTAGGTGAGCAATTTTTTTCTATTCTATATTATTATCCATTATCAGCATATGGTATACCTATAGGTAAACCGTTTCTTTAAAAAAAAATTCTAATTAAAAGGAGGGGAATCAAAATAAAGTTGCTCTAAGCTGATAATCAATTCATAATACCAAACAGAGATTCTATAAAGAGAATTTCGTTCATAAATTTCAACATCACATTTCATTTATTCATTTCTTATT
>CAJNSZ010002651.1:0-14420 GCA_905329745.1 Rotaria sp. Silwood2
TGTAATAAAAGAAGTCGATCAAACAAAAAGAACACTGAAAAGGATAGAATTTTTTTTTAAATTAAAAATGGGGAAAACATCAGTTGAAAAGGGAAAGTGATCTGAACATATTTTGCGATATCGAATTCCAATAATTGATAGGAGATCATAGTGACGTCTTTTTCTAATATGTCAAGTATATATTATAAAATTATCATGACTACCATCGGGTACCTCCGCTAGTATCAAATAAGGTCAAGTTGCAATAACTACTCTCCGTTTCAAAGCATAGTGCGCGCCACTGTTTTTTAAATAACTCAAGAACGCAACGAGCTAGAGACCTACGATTTTCACCAATCGATAGATGAGACAGGGGACATCTTTTTCTCAGATAATGTGTCAGGCGAAATCCTTTTAAAACTACTCATGTTTGAAAAACATGGAGAAGAATGCATGAAAATGATCTGCCATCCAGATGAAATTTTGATTTTGACCTTTGATTTAGATAGAGGAACTTGAGATCCATAGTTTAAGATACAATGCACTTTCTTGCTTTTCCTTACGTTTGCGTCGAAATGTCCAGCTCTTATGATAAAAATGCAAAAACATAGTAAAAAATCAGTAAAATTCCCTATTAATTGCCCATGTAAATACATGGTTCCATTTGGTCAACGTTAGAATGCAACAAGAAAAGTATTTGCATTGTATCTTAAACTATGGATCTCAAGTTCCTCTATCTAAATCAAAGGTCAAAATCAAAATTTCATCTGGATGGCAGGTCATTTTCATGCATTCTTCTCCATGTTTTTCAAACATGAGTAGTTTTAAAAGGATTTCGCCTGACACATTATCTGAGAAAAAGATGTCCCCCTGTCTCATCTATCGATTGGTGAAAAGCGTAGGTCTCTAACTCGTTGCGTTCTTGAGTTATTTAAAAAACAGTGGCGCGCACTATATTTTGAAATGTACAGTAGATTTGAATTAATTTAGATACATTAAGTGATTTTATGGAACTATTTAAACATTTTCCTTGATTTGATCGATTTACATGATGTGATAAACGTCGAACAGTAGCTACTGGCAAAATTCTTAAAATTATTGATTAGAGTTTTATTTATCCTTCCTTTGCTTTAATTAACAGCAAATACTAGGACTTATTTTTATGGAAATTATTTGAATGTTTTAATAAATCTTATATTGAGTCTTCCAACGTACTTGTAAACTCTAGTGTGAGTACATTAAAATACTAATTTTCTCTTGTTTCGTTTCTATTATTCATAGTTTCATACCTACAGTGTAAGTACGTTAAAATATTGATGTAATTAAAGTTAGCTGAATTTTAATCATGTATCATCTCCTATAAAGAACAATTGCATTGATCTCTATCTGTCAAAATGCATTGATTTTGGACAAACATATAAGCGTCATTTAATTCATAGTATTTCAAGAAACCATAAATCTTCACTAAGAAATCTAATAGTGCATCTATTATGAAAATTTTCTCGTAATACCATACATTTGTCAATCTTGATTAGACCTTTTTCAGTGGAACGAGATTTAATACAGTAAAAAAAGTTTATATATATTTATTTTGTATTTACAGGAAAGGAAAAAAATAAAAGCATAAAAAATATTAAAAAACAAAACAAATGGCCTCATTTTATGTTGATCTAAGAAGGTTACATAAAATTGAAAGAGACGATCTATAACAAAATAAATAATTATTTTACGCTCTTTTCATTGATATCCTATTCTATTCCTATCATATGCACAAAAAGTACAATTTCTGTTCATTATACCAAAAATTAGTGAATAAAATTCAAGACATTTTTGGTCCGTTAAATATTTTCTTCTTTTTCTTTTCTTTGAAGGTGTCTCTCTCGATCACCTATGAATGAGGACAGAGACCAACGATGATAATAATATCCGAGATAAACGAAGAAAAAAATAACTGTTCAGCTGTTACTATAGACTGTAGATAGAGAAAACTATTCTCTATTGAACTGCGTTCTTGGTTTCTTTTTTAAAAAAGTTATAAGTAATGACACAAAACATCATAAAAGATGAGATTGTAGAGACCTTTTTACGGTGTATTTAATTTTTGCTGAGTTAAGTCTCAAAACTTGCACATGGATACGACAACCGAATACATACTTCGTATCTTTATTCTGCTTAGTATGGAAAATTCTCGATATTAACTTCGAAAAAAGTGTCAAGACATATGGCGTCCTCCAATGAACATATTTGCCATTCATTCGACGAGTCATCGAACTCAAAGAACATACTATATGAATTCATTGGATTATCTACCAACGTTATATTTTTTTCGGCGGAGTCATCCATTCTTTTAGTGAGTCGACAGAGCGAAAAAAACATAACGTTTTAAGCGAATCGATATCAAACGCACTACGCGTGACGACCTCTTAGAAAATTAAATGGGCCGAGACTTTCTTTAATACTAGGAGATAGAAAAAAAAATTCTCTATCGAGATGTGTTTTTACTTCTTTCTAGAAAGTGATTATAATCGAGAAATATTTGATACAATCTGGCCAATCTTAAGAAATATAAAATAATACCATTATACTCTATTCTTATTGGGCGTCGAGTTTCATTACTCACCATTAGTCTACTTAATTAATGATTTTCTCGAAGAGAAAAAAAAAGGCCGGAAAATCTGACTTCATGAGATGATTTGTCCTGTGCCAAGCTACAATTTCATATTAAGTAGTCTCTCTGAAAAGTGATCGGGGTATTTCAGAAATTAGCGACACTAAGTACATAAGTATGTTTGCCATTTGATATTGATTTGATGATTTTTTTGTCGATTTGTCGGTAGACTATTTATATTCAATGATGGAAATGAGTACAAACAAAACAATGAAGATATATATGTGACCATTTAAAGAAGAGCGTCATTCAAAATTAATATGCATCAGTCAACCATTATCTTTCTTGATTTACCTACTGAAATATTACTTATTATTGTAAATAAACTGAACAATATGGATGTTCTCTATTCATTATTGGATGTTGACAATCAACGACTTGATAGTATAATACTAGACAAAGCTTTCACTAAGACTCTCAATTTTGTATTAACAACGCCAACTAATGATGTTATGTCGATTGCTGATTCAATGCTGAATCGGTACTGCATTAATATCTTGCCTAAAATTGATCACAATGTTAGATCTCTCATTCTTGCATAAGAATCTATGGAACGTATTCTTCTTGTTGCTGATTATCCTAATTTAACTGAACTTAAACTGTTCAATGTTAACGATTATATTGTTTCACATTATTTTACAGGTAAGAAATTTCAGTGCTCATGTAAAAAAGATTTTAATGGAAACATTGTATATATATAGCACAATATTTAATTGTTCTTTATTTAGTCGAATCACCATTTCGACGTATTTTTCAACAACAAATTACAGATCTCATTCTTGTATATAACAACGATAGTAACATATTATTAATGAATAAAAATGCAAAATATGTGTACGAATATACTTTGAAATTCTTTGAAAATCTTAAACACTTATCCGTTATTGGATTCGCTCCAATTTTCTTAATTCGTAATGTGTCTTTGGCTACTTGTTTCTCTTCAAATCTTTACAAATTATGTCTTCATGTGAATTGTTTTGAAGATTGTTTTGCTTTACTTGATGGACGTTTCAAACATTTGACTATGCTGAGTGTTAATATTAATGATACAGAGCATTATTCATCAGGTGTTAACAATACCGTAAGTTTATATATAATTAGATTGATTTTTTCGAGTGAAAATATTTCGAGCTATGTTATTGTATTTTTTAGAATGATCTCCCTAATATGAAATATTTCTCGTTACAGTGTCGATGTTTAAGACAGCTAATTCGATCTATATGAGTTAAAAATGTTAAGAGACAACAGGCACCAATAGTTATCATTTTACGACGAAGTATCTCCACTTCATTAAAAGTTGATGAAGATAAGGTTGAAATGCTCTCCGAAATAAGATCAATCCATTGTTCACCAGTTGTACGACATTTTAATGCTAAATCAGCAACTTGATCTTGTCTCGTAAAATGACAGATGGTTAATATTCTCATTGTAATCATCGTTAAAACCACTAACACCAATTCATTCTTCCAATTGAATTTGCAATCATCTAAATGACGATCTAATCTTAAGATTAATTCATCTACAAAATGATCTTCTAATAACTGCTCATGTGATTCTGAACACCAATAATTAGAAACTGTATTTGAATTTGATGTGCATGGACCGTATTGTAATATTGAATGTATAATTAATATTGCCACACTCTCGTCAGCAATAGATAAAGAATTCATTTCTAGGATTGTCAAAAGATTCCACCATTGTAAATGATGTCCTGATCGAAATGAACCAAATTCAACAAATTGCGTAGGTTTCAATCCTAGAGGACAATTAGGCAATTTTGCAATAAAATGATTTTGTACGAACTTCGTATTATTAAGAGTAAATTGTAGCTGGATGTAATCTAGATGTTCAAGTTGAAGTGTTAATATATGACATTCATCTTCCAATTTTATTGGTTTAGTTGGTGAAATTCGAACTTTCAGACTATTCTCATGCAAAACGGATTCAATAGTTGCAGATGCAATTGATATATAAGCATAGTGACTTAGCGTTATGGGTTTAGTTTGAGAGACTAATTTGACTTTGCAATCGCTTGGACCAGTATAGAATGGTTCTAGCTTTTTGGCATGAGGAGAAACGTTAAGCCATTCATACATCTCAATTTTTGGATTTGGATTAGGACGATTGATAAACTGCCAAAGAATATCTCGATAACATCTGATTTCAATAGGCATTTGTAATTCAAAAATAACAGCTAATGCGCTTGCTTCATCTGATGGCAATGGACATTCATAAATTCTCATTTTTATGCAATTAACTTGTTGTTGAAATCCACACCGACAAGATTTTTTATAATATCGATTAGCATTACATTCGCAAGAAGAATCCTTTATCGTTTCCATTAATTTCATATATTTTGTCTTCTTTTCTTCCATTTTTTTATCGTCTTTTCTTTGTCTTTTTCAATCTGAACTCTAATTTTCTCTATACTATTTTTCATTGACGCTGATTGTCCAGCATAACGTACACCAAATACATTTGCAGACTTAATGTTTGTTAACAGATCTGGGTATGGTTTAGAACTAAATCGATTAAAATAATCGTAGAGATTACGAGCGCTTATCATATCGTCACGATCTGGCAAGGCCAAAATTTCAAAGAGCTTCATGAGATTTGGAATATCAATCGAATGTAATTCTAGTTGTTCAAAACTTGGATTATTACATAAATTTTCATGCATAATACGAATAATTGCTAATGAAGTTAGAATAAAGCGGCTATAACCCATAGGATCTGTGGGACCATTTTCTGACCAATAATAATTTAAAGCTTCTTTCTGATATTCTTCATACAATCGCAGCAAAATTTCGAAACGATTTTCTTCACTTTCGGATGCTGACGGTCGATTGATCCATTGTTTTAAGTAAAGTTTGACCCAGATTTCCACACGAGTCAAAGCTATTCCAATAGTATAACTAAACTTTGTTGTGAATTCTTTAATGCAAGGTATATAATCTACATCATTAACATTAGCACAGTCATCACGATTATTTACAGTGGTAGAACGGTGAGATGTTTCGTTTGAGTTCTGACTATTCAGATAAGCCTTTAATTCTAGACATAAATGTTGATAGATCTCAGAATGCTCTAATTCCAAGTTATTCAATACTAATTTGTTATTCATTTGTTCACGTCCTTGAATAGATTTTTGCCAATCTATCTTTGGAAAAATTTCGTTAATTTTCATTTCTATATCTTTCTTCATGTAATTGATACATTTCATCCCATCATTAGAATCAATAGATAATAGTAAATCTTCGATTTTATTTAATCTTCGTACAATTTTCGAATGCAATGAACTAATAAACCAATGGATATTTTAACATGTGTAAGGAAACTAGTAATCAATAATTTATAAACAATAGTACCCATATGTTTCAGACGCTTGGTTAGAATGGTCTGAAAAACTACTTTAATTGTCATCCATAAACCAGATCGTCGAAAAGATAATGATGCATAATTCCATCTAACATGATCACGATGTTTTTTCTTGAATTGAATGAATGTATTTGAGTTGTTTTCGATTTTTAGCCGTTTAAAGTGCTGAATCCACCATTGACATTCATAATGTGATTCTGGTAATTCACGTGTTTCATCAACTTCGCGAGAGGATTTATAAGATTTAGAATATTCAATAGTGTTGACCATAAAATCTACCAACAATTCACAATGAACTTTGGACATCAGCTGAGATCGATTATTCAATCTGTATGTTCTTACAGGAAAACAGGAAAGATGAAGTACAAAAGATGAAGTTATTTGTGTACTTGGCAATGAGACTTGCCATGATGAAATTATTGGTTGATTGTTATCACTTTCATCCATTTCAATCAATATTGCAGCATTTTGAGCATAAAAATAAAGAGGAAGAAAACCTCCCGATGGTAATCGCTCAATTGCAGATTGTAACTTTGACACGGAGATATTTTTCGGGTCTTGCAGAGCAGACCAACGTTGCGCACACTCGGCAAGAATGCGAAGTATTGGTAACGAATCTGATACATCCGTTGATGCAAATGAATTTAAATATTCCTCCATACATTCTAACAACATGTATTCATTCTCATGATTGTTTTGAAGTAGATAATCATCAGCAGCAGAGAATGGTAAATAATGTGGAAGAAATAAATGGTTTAAAATTGACTGATTCATTTGCTTTAGATCGAAACAATACTGTCACTAGGTGAAGTAATCGCTGAGAGTCTAGAAGACAAAACTACAGCGAAAGTAGTTGTTACTCACCTATACCACTCTATCACTGATGCACGCAATTTAACAGACTCATATATATATGTACCCATGTCGTTATAACCGGTCAAAAACTATCGGTTAATCACGTTTCATTTTAGTTGTAAACGCGTATAAAAATATTCATTAGTTAGAATATTAAATCCAGAAAATTGTCGCACTATCTGATAAAATATGTCTTAACTTGTTAAAATCCATTTTTCAAAGTAGAATTCGACGTTTTTAGGTCATAGAATGTCAATTTTGTAGAAAAATCAATAAAAAAGTGATGAAAAATTGGTTAACCGTCTAAACTGGTCGTTTTCTAAAGAACCGTGGTTAACGAACGGTTTTCGACCTGTTATAGAGAGATGGGTAGCGTTTGATGAAACAGAACGAAAAAAGCCACATGCACGACTTTTCTCTTCTATAACCAACATACATCAAAAACAGAATGAAAATATTGACTAGTGTAAATAAATGTTTGTGTGATTACTATTTTTTCATCGGTATTCTCAGTATGAGAAAAAATATAAAGAAAGTAAATCTATTCTACAGTATCTCACTCATAAGCAAAATGGTAAGCTGTCAAGAGCGAATAAAACATGCTTTGGATAGCAGATCCAGATGTTACTTATGCACTTTGAGTAAGATCTCGGGCAATGGATTTTATGCGATGATTTTTTATTGCAAGATATCAAATTTAATTCTCATTCGAATATACTATATTCGGTTAGGGGCAAAATTCGCCTAACGATTTCGGAGAGAAATTATTTTTCGACAGTAACACTCTCTAAATCTCTTTTCATTATTGACTTTCACCTCATCATGTTATTCAATAGTCTATTTTGTTCAGCTTCGTTACTAGAGCAATACCATTTATTTTGGGCGCAGAAATACGGTGCCGTAAACGGAAACGAAAATTCACGATATACGACTGTATGAGCTCCGTACTCTTACGAAAATACCGTCCGTATTTCTGCGCCAGATATTACGGCAAACTTTCGGCCGTAAAATAGCAGTAGAATAGTTGAAAACGGCCGTAAACGGACCGTCCCCTCTGACCTGGGAAGAATAAGCAAAGAGTGAGTGTGTGGTTCAGATCAAAGAAAAAAATACAGTTACTATCTAATTTAAAAATAAATAAACAATTCTGAAAAAGTAAAATTTCAGCGGGTAAAAACTTATTAATAAAACTTACAATGGGCAAATCCCCAAACGAAGCGGGCAATTGCCTATTTGCCCTCGCCCTGGATACGTCACTGTTTAGAATTACAAACACAAAAAAAACATGCCGATATTATCTCGAAAAAAATGGCAATAACAATACGAACAAACAAATTGCATGTATTTTTTTGTATTGAATTTATTTACGGAACAAAAAGTTCAGATTTGAACAACATACATATAACAATAACAAATAGAAAGATTATATTCGGAATGAAGAACCAAGCAAAAATATCAATTTGTGGCTATAGTGGAAAAAAATTGAACTATTCAATGAAATTAAGCCATCTTTTACGAATAAAAATTTATTTCGATAAAATTGAAATGCTATTCAAACGTTTAGAAGCTTAGTATTCATTGTAAACTTCAATGTATGTTTCATGATAATAGCATATGTGAAACTAGTCTTGATGTAAAATTTCTTGAAGTAGTTTCATCTCAAAAGCATACTTATTCTTGAAATTATATTTGAAGTTTTTTTCTGATTATTTTGAAGATTAAAAAAACAAGACTAAATAAATAAAGAATGATATATACAGATATCAAGATATCAAGATATACTATGAACTAAAGAGTGAAAGAACGAAAGAATTTAAACTACTTAGTGAATATATCCATATCCAATAAATGTCGTCATAGTTCAAGAACGAATAGATAATTAGTTTGAGTGGAGGTCTAGTTTAACTTTTATTTAAAAGTCTTAATACAACAGATGCCTCCACGATTATTCGTCTTTGTATTTCTATTTTTAGATGAGTGAAATTAATTAATGAAATATTCGTCTTACGAACCATTGTGTAGTATTACTGATGTTTATCTTACAAAACACAAAAGTTGCATTTTGAATGTGAATATTTTAAAGCTCTCATTTAATTTTCTTTTTTATATTTCAGTCATCTTGATATGCGATTTACTAATTACAACTTAGAACAAATTGCAATCTTGTATTTCCAGTTTTACATAAATAAAACTAATGAATGGAACATTATGATCCCGTCTTTTGGCTGATTCAAATTGTATTACTGATGTTATCAAGAATACACGAACAGTGAAAAGTTGTATTTTGCGTATTGATATTCTAAAAAACATTCATTTATTTTTCTTTCGATGTATATGTTGTACTAAATCAAACGAAATTAATGCTCATTTATTCTCAATCTTCAATCATAATTATTTTCCAGGTCTTGCTTATTTCATTTAACCGTCGCGTTATCTCTTCAGCTTTTTCTTTTTTTTGTCGTACTAAGTAAAATAATTCTTATTCTGTTCGATTTAATATTTGCTTTTATTCTTAGATATTTTAAAAGTACTCATGATTAAATAAAATGATGATTTAAATCAAATAGAAGATAATGATGAATATCAAATATCAATGCTTGTTTGGTAAGACATTCATAAAAATAATGCGAATTAGAAATGATTTTGTTTTTATTTAATTAGATATAAAATGACATATTTTGTACAACATCATCATCTAATAATTATATTTGGATTTTTAATATGAACAAACAATGTTAAAATAGAATTATCAAATGAATTTAAAATGACTTATTGTTGACTATTATGGACTGAATATACTTGATGATGCAAATTCAATTAATTTTTGTTTTGATAAAAAATTTTTATTTATATTTTTAGCCATTAAGTATTTCAACGAAAACTTTGTCTTATTTTAACAAAATAATTAATGAGCAAGAGAAAATAACTATGGAAATGATTTCATTAATCTATTATATTTTTTATTTTGATCAATACTTCTGATAATTTTTTTTTTTTATTTCAACGTCATTCATTTAGACAATTATTATGTATGTTGAACATTATTTATGCTTGAATCAGTGATCAATTATCAATTGTTAAATGAATTATTTGGCATATCGATACAGATAAGAAAAAGAATTACAATCAAAATCTCGACAAAAACATTTTAAAAAAAAATCTCGAAAAAAAATATGCATGTATCATCAATAATCTATGCACTCCTAGTCGTTATTAAACATAGGCCATTCGTATTACACATAAATATTTCGCAATTAGCATTAAAATCTTACTTAAATCACAAGCAGAATTTTCAATAATATCCTATCTAGATATGTGCAATAAATGCTGTTGTAGTTCATCTTTTTCTATAGATTTTTAATCATGAGTACTGATGAATCTCTTACTCGATTATTGAACGATAATGTGCATCAAATAAAAACGAGATTTGATTATTTGGTCGTTTATTTTCATCGGTGGTTATTAGGCAGAAATTTTGTTCCAATTAATAAGAACAGGGTAGAAAAAGTTATTTGATTTATTAAAGTTTTACATACTTTCTAAAGCAGGTATGGATTATATGTTTTTCGAACATACAATCCGATGATTCAATATTACTTGAGTACAGAAAGGATGATATCAATGTATCATTTTCATTGCTCAATACAGGAAACGCACTTGATATATCTGTTAAAGCAAGTGCACTAGATAATGAAATAAATTATGCTCTTTTAATTATTTCTAGGGTCAAGGAAGTGAATATAAAACTACAATGCAAAACATTGTCATTGATCAATATGTTCAAGAAAATGGTGGTATTTTTAGGTATGTAAATACTATCTCATATTTTTGCTCTATTTAAAAACTCAACAAATTGTGTTTTAGTTATAAAGATAACGAATTACCTGATCTTCGAGATCGTTTACGCAAAAAGTTTTATAATGTAACATTATTAATCAAACAAAAAATGATACATGCTTCAACTGATACAAGTACGTTTATTTATTATAATGAAAAAGATTAAATTGTAAATTTCTTTTTAGGTCGGCCATCATCAATGTCAGTTACGACCGTTGGTGCTACAGGATATTCAAGTTCTTGTGTTCCTAAACCATCAGCATCCTCATTTGCTAGTGATTTGTAAGTATTACGATTAGAGATATGCAGGACCATGATATTTAGTCCTGGTAAAGTTTTTTGTTGGTTTAGCTTTCGATTCCGATTCTGATAAAGTTTCTTTTTTGATTTCAATCCTAGTCATGGTCCTAGTAATGTGGTTTTTTAATAGTTTAATAGAGTACTCTTTAAAGTTTTATTCAACAAATTTTTGATAAAATATTTTTGTCTAATTATTTTCAATCAATATTAAAAAGAAAAACAAATTAAAATTCAATAAATTCTATTATTTTTTTCTAGTATGGAAAAAGATTATTATCAAATTCTGGGTGTACATCGAAAAGCATCAGATAGTGATATAATATCGGCGTATGTAAAAAACAATTATTAAATAAATGTATTTGATTTTTATTTTCATTGGTTACATAGTTATCAGCAACTTGCTCCGGAATTTCATCCGAGTCGAAATCCAACTAATTTTAATGCTCTTAGTATATTTAATGAACTTGGAGAAGCGTATGATGTATTAATTGATAGTATGTATATATACTTATATTTAATAAATAATCCTCTTTGTTCCTCTTTGTTTTATTAAGGTAACAAACGCGGTATTTATGATAGATATGGTATTCAAGGTTTAAAAAATGGTGTACCAATAGAACCAAACAATGAATTGACTGAACGTTATGTATTTCATGGTGATGGTCATAAAGTTTTTCAAGATTTTTTTCCTGATAATAATCCATATGAGAGTAAATATGAAACGCAAAAATTTTAAATACAATGATTTACTTATAGATTTATATGCAAGTGCATATGCACGTGCTGCTGAACCAGCTGCTTGTGGTCTAAAAAGAAAACATGATGCACCATTATATCGTAATCTTGAAGTTTCACTTGAAAATTGTTATCACGGTGGAACGCTTGATGTTACACTTACACGACGAGTAAGAATTGTCGCCTTCTATATATTTACATTCTTCTTTGGAAGATTGTAATAGAAATTTGTTTTTTGTTTGGTTCTTTTATTTAGGTAATGCTTGTTGATGGTACATCAACTACTCCTCAAAAAGTTGTTCCAATAACCATTGAGCGTGGCTGTCTACCAGGTACACAAATATTGCTTGAAGGTGAAGGTGATCAATATTCAGATGGTACGTCATCTGATCTTATATTGGTTATAAGAGATCAACGACATCCACATTTTCGTCGTGAAAATGTTGATCTTATTTATAAAGCTACAATAAGTTTAGCAGAAGCATTAACAGATACAACATTATATATTCAACAGCTTGATGGAAGACAACTTGAAGTTCCTATTAATGAAATTGTTACGTAAGAAAATGAACTTGTTTTAAAAAATGAATTGTTTTGTTTTTTATTAGACCGGGATTTAAACAACGTGTATCAAATGCAGGTATGCCATCAACATCAAATCCCGGTACATATGGTGATTTAATTATCGAATTTGAAGTTCAATATCCAAATCAATTAAGTCCAGAAAAAAAAGTACAACTTCAACAAATATTATCTAAAAGACCAACATCATCATCAACAACAACAGAATGAGAACAAAAAAGCTTGCCATAAATAAATAGCATTGATGATTTACATGAATGATTTTATATTTTATTTTTCATTTTTGTTGACTTATTTGAAATAAAATAAAAGAAAAAAAAAAAACATCGTCAATTCTTTTTGAAATGTAAATAGCAAAATTTATTGATTGATATAAGACAAATTAATATTCAATCCCAGTAGCAGAGATGGTGCGAAGAGACAAAAACAGGGGGTGTATTTCTTCGGAAAACGAGAAAATCGGAGAAAGCTCTAGCGTAAGTTTCGAAAGCAGAGGATGTAATCTTCCATCATCCCCCACTCGCGCCGCCTCTGCCCAGCAGTACGACAGGCACTAGCTAATATCTAGATTGACCTAACAGCTAAAAATCTAAAATCTTCAAGAGAAAAAAAAATTTTTCCTTCTATTCCATGTGCAACAAACTGTCTAATTCACGCAATAATAAATATAAGCAATGATATTCGAAATATCCGTACTTTTTTTGTTGCATTCTAGCCAAAAGAATAAATGCAGATAAAATTATGATCGACATTGCTACAGTCATTCTTGTTGATAAATGAAAATAAAATACTTATGTAAATCTAACAACCAATATTCGAATAATATGACTAGAAATGTTGCCAAGATTTTCACGAGTAAATTTTGGTAAAGGCATTGATATTGACCAAGGAAATCCCAAACTAGTAAAAGCAATTGCTGGTACACAAATTTTGTGTATTGAAATATTTACTGAATTTTTGTGTGAAATAGAATATTCATCGAGCCAAGTATGTAATTCACTTATATTCTCCATGTTATAGTAGCTAACAATATAATATGAAACAGATATATGATGCTCGTTTATCTCGTAGATAAATACATAAATATTAAATAAATTAAAAAATATTTTTTTTTATTTTAAAACAGAACTATTCATATTAAAAAAATGTTTTCTATACAATACAAACTTAAAAAAAACGCATTTCAAGATCATTTTTAAACGAACAATCATATCGAAATAAAAACGCATTTATTTTAACTTGTATTAAATATTTCAAGGCAAGAAATTGTGAACTTGTCATTAATGCTAACATGTATTGAGTAGAGATTCGTGCTTCATAATTAACATGTTAATTTTCCCCTGATTTGTTCAATATAAGATAACCAATCAAATCGAAATGATAAAAGAAATTCTAATGACTTATTAACTAAATCTAGTAAATCATTTAATTATGTTAATCGACCACTTCCTAATGGCATTCGATATAGAAGAAAAGCACGTTGATTTTTTATTGTTTCATATAAGTTTGTATTTTTTCTTGTCATTGCAATCAAACTAAGTAAACGTGTCCAACTGTAACAATAATCTTTCAAAACTTGTTGGAAGTAAAGATAATTTCGATTAAATTAATGGTAAAGTATCTTCAAGTGAGGCTCTATATACTAGACACATTATGAAGTGTTTCAACTTCATGTGATCAGATAAGAGAGGAATCTCAAAAGTATAATTCAATCTATGATGAAAAATATTTTAATTTTTCTCCTGATGGCCATGTGAATGTGAGGCCTGAAACACACTAGACGAAATAATACTGAATTAAGCAATGTGATTGGTTAATTCACATATAATTCACCTTTTTGAAGCGAATTAGTGGTCAATTCAGTATTATTTCTTCTAATGTGTTTGACCCCTAAACCAACTGATATAACATATGCTCAAATTATATGAAGTGTGGAGTAAATGAAGAAGAAAAAAGTCATCGGTTGCGTCATTGTCGACTTCGACTGAAAAAAAAATTGCGCGATCATTTTATTGACGGAACAGGTCAAACTGAACAAATGACCGTATATATACATGTAAGGCCGCAATCAGACAAAGAAGTGTAT